>VHZZ01008926.1:42374-64417 GCA_009801015.1 Silene noctiflora
AATGTAAGGAAAACTATATTTTCTCTCTTTATTATTGTTTTGTTTGCATGCAACTAGATTCCCATCATCTAATTTAATTAGTAACTTAGATCTATATTAGAGGAGTCTAATAAGAGGGTTAAAGAACCTAACAGATCTACGAGATGGTGAATCATATGAAGGTTATTCGGCCAAAGATGAAAGCAGCCAAAGATGGTAAAAAACGTTATGCCGTCTTGAGGCACAGCGACATCATATTTGCGGTAGGCGACAAGGTCTTACCGAAGGTTTCGCCTATGAGAGGTGATATGAGGTTTGGCAAGCGGGGCAAGCTCAGCCAGAAGTATATTGGACCGTATGAGATACTACACCGAGTCGGAGGGGTGGCCTATCCATTGGACTTACCTCCATCTTTGAATACAATGCACAACGTGTTTCATGTATCCCAGTAAAGGAAGTACGTGAGAGACCCAATTCATATACTCAAGCCGGAGATGATTGAGTTCGATGAATCCCTAGCTTACGTAGAAACTGCTAAAGAGATACTCGATAGAAAGGCGCGTAAGACGCACAATGGTGAGACAACCATAGTAAAAGTGTTGTGGTCTAACCACAACATCTAAGAAGCTACCCGGGAAGCTGAAAGTGAGATGCGAGAGAAGTATCCCCACTTATTCGATCAGTTATGAGTAGGTTTTGGGGCGTAACCTTCCTTTTAGGAGGGTAGAATGTCGTAACCCTGTTTAGATAAAATTACACTCAAGTTGCGGTTTGAGTTCGTTGTTGTGATCTTATGAAACTCGGACTGTGGTCTGAATTATAATAACCAAGCTGCGGTTTAGGTTGTTCGTTGAGTTAAGCTTTAGCTTGAACTTCCGGGTGCGTGAACTTAGGGACGAAGTTCTTTTTAAGGGGGGAAGACTGTAATACCCCCATAATATCTTAAATTATTATTTTATCTTATTTTATTTGACGCAAAGTATATAAACTATTTTATGCGTAAGTTAAGTCATATTAGGTGTGAGACGATGCATTTTGTGCAAAATAAACCTATAGGCCAAGTTATGGGCTTGTGTGAGCAAGTTAAGTCGAGTCGGGAATAAACTTAAGTTGAGTCGGGGTATATAAACCAAGTTTTCACAAACCAAAACCCTATTTTCTCATTTCCACATAAAACAAAAAAAAGAAAGGGAAGAAGAGGGAGGCGGCGGCCGAGTGAGACAAGGATCGAGGGCGAACGATTTTCCGACTTTTTCTCACTCATTTTTCTTTCCCGTGTTTGTAAGTAAAACCTGTATCATCTTTACATCGTTTTTATACAATTTTTTACGCAGCTTCATAAAAGTGCCTCAAACCCTAATTTTATATATTCATGTTAATTTGGGGATTTTATTCAATTAGTGTATAAAATGTATTTTTGATGGTTGTGTGACAATCTTAGGCTAAGGGTGATTCAGGTTTTGTTGTGTTGTCGTGTTTTGGCGGAGTAAGCCGTGAATTTAGGGTTGGGAGCCGAGCCTTGGTGTGCGTGGGGAAGTCGTGGCCTAACCATGACCGAACCATGACCGGTCAGGTGGAGGCCGCATGCTAGGGGGCCGATCTGTGGCCTAGGCTACGCCTAAGGTCACACGTTGGGTCACGTTGTCTCGTAATATAGCGTAAAATTATTTAGTAGTGATATTTACGTGAAATATTATTATTTAGATACCAAGTTCGTAGAGGAGCACTTTTAAGGGCTTAGGGCATTTTTGCTGCGATGGTCGTAGGCTAATATAGGATTCCGTCCTACTCACTTATGTTATTTATTCTATAGTCATAGTATTTTATTATTTCTATGAATACTGAGGTGTAAGGAATGTTGTCGTGATTTATTATCCTGTGAAACCGTCTCAAGCTGAGTTAATATTTATTTATGAGCTTCCGTAATTATTTATGTTTCCCTGTGAATATTGTTTGTTTCCATGGGGTGACACAAATACGAGTTGTATGTGGTGAGTCAGGCATAGCTGCGGTTGTAGACCTGATGATTTGGTAGGCCTGACACGTGGAAGTCGAAACGACATGGTCGAGCATACGGCGCTGCGGTGCCGTGAGTGAATTCTAAGACAAAAAGCGTGTGTGGCATGGTTGGCCATGCGTGTGGCACGGAAGGCTGCTGCCATTGCTCGTTGGTTGTTTACAATCTATTTAAATTCACGTTTTGTTTAATTGGTCACTTGTACGCTTTATAAATATCTAACATAAGCTGACCGTGTTATGTTTATTATTCTTGTCACTTATTTCGAGGGTGGCCTGTGTTTCTCCATTTAATGATTTTTGCTTGAATGGGGAGCAGGTAATAAAGAAGTTCTAGATGGTTGAAGTCGTGTGTTGATGTTGTGCTTGGATGCTGGGAGGGACGATGAGCTACTATGTCTAGAGAGTCTCACCTAGTGTTTTAGTTATGCAGATGTTTTATTTTATCTTATGTTGGTTGAACACTTTTACATTTGAGTTGTAATCGCTAGACGATATTTAAATATTTATTTAATAAAGTACTTGGAAGTTTATTTGATAATCATTTACCTCAAGAAATTAAGATGGTAACGACTTCGTTTAATCGGAAATGTCTGGTTAAGGCTTCGACTTAAACGGAGGTGTTAGAAAGACCTCAAACCAAATAAACATTATCAATAGAATTAAAAGAAGAAACACGTACTTTACTGATACCAATTAGCTTACCCCTTTTATTATCACCAAAGGTAACCTTACCTCCATCAAAATGATCAAGTGAAAGAAATTGTCTAATATCACCTGTCATTTTCAAAGCTCTTTATTTTGGGGGCGTATATGATACCTGGGCTCCAGGAGGGGGGGCGTAGGAAAAATTACCAACATAACCCTTAGTCTAAGTATTATATTAGGTTATTTACTAAAATCGCCTTTTGGGGGAGAAGGGAGGATTTTTAGTGTAGACGATCTGGAAGATATAATCGGGGGGCACGTATGGCTAGGTTCCATTTGTATACTTGGTGAAATTTTGCATATCTTAAATAAACCTTTTTTGCATGGGCTCGTCGCGCACTTGTTTGGYCGGGAGAAGCTTATTTGTCTTATATTTTAGGTGCTTTATCCGTCTTTGGTTTCATTGCTTGTTGCTTTTGTCTGGTTCATGTTGGGAGCAACCACTGTTGAGCTACCACTGATTGCTTCCTTTCACTGACACTATCAAAGGAATTAGATTCGATTTTTAGGTACCTAAGCTAGGTTGGGTCCTTTAATGTTAGTTACCCTAAAAACCTCATCTTTTCTAATCCAAATTTGTCTTGCAATTTTCTTTTTGATGGGAGTATTGGATCGGCTAGTACTAGTGTTTTTAGATATAGATTGTTTACCATTAGGCCTGGTAGATTGACTTGATTTATCGCTGGAAATATTATCTTGAGTTTTCTTCAAATTATTACAGTTTGTTGGATGTATAAATCCACTATCACAATTCCATCTAAACTCATTATTTATAGTGTCTTCGTATTCCTTCTCTTCTACCTCTTTATTAAAGGCCTATTCTCTGACAAATTTAATCCCTTCATTTAGATTAATTTTACGCTTGACACATGAATAAAGGATATGGCCGGTTTTACCGCAGTAAGTACATATTAAATACTTCGGTAAATCCACATATTTCCTTTTTCTAAAATCACGATCAGAAGGGCTAGATTTGCATTTTTCATGGTCTCTACGACAATAGCACTCATATCCTAATCCCATTTTCATATTATTATTTGATTGCTCAGATAAGAAATTAAGAACTTTAGCGCTACCTTCCCATTTGTCATAAACCATTCTAGCATGTCTAAGTAAATCTTTTAACGACTCTATCTCTTTGTGACACTCTTTATGGTCAGATTCTGACTCTCTAGGAACATTATTTTTTAARAGATTYTCGCGAAAGTCAAGAAATCTTTTGTTTAATATATGGACTTCAATAGAATGTTTTTTTTTATATTTCTCTATTCGGAGTTCAAATATTTCAATTGTTGAGTGAGAAAATCATTTTTCCTTTTTAGTTCTGAAGTTACAGCTTCTTGAGCTATAATCTCAAATTTTAAAAGGTTGTTTTTCTCTTGTAGATCTGAAGTTATAACATCATTAGCTATAACCTTAGATTCTAAAATAGCCTTTTGAGATTTAACTGATTCTAAGGTTATATCTGAATCAGTTGTAACCTTAGAACTCAGTTGCTTAGCCTTTGATTATAAAACTTGATTTTCTTCAGCAATTGTTATACCCTTTATTTTGATGTGAATTATATGAATAGTTTACGTTTCATATATAATTAAAGTTAAATAGTAATAAATAATAAAGATATTAATAATCCATAATTACAATTAAGACGATAATTAAATAATAAAAATAAATAAGTGAGACAGGAATTGGACTTAATGGCAATTGGGCTTTGGGTCGTGTACTCATTTTGTATGGGATTCTTATAAGCCGGGATTTAATTATACGATACACTAAACTGAGACGGGTTTAGTAATAAAATAATATATCGTCTTAACCTAGCATATAAAAGGAAGGAACCCTAACCTAGTGCCTCACAAAATCTGGAAATCTCGAGAAAGAGGAGTTCTAACCTAGCAACCGTTCCATCTCGTTATTCGTGCAAGGTAAGACCGTCACATGTTATCATTTTAATTAGTTTTAATCATATGCTCTATAATAATGCGTCACCCTATGAAATTAGTTGACCATGACCTAGCCTAGGTTGTCGTGACCACCCTGTGAACGCCATTGACCGGTGTCAACGCGGTGTTTGACCATAAAACCGTATTTTGTATCAAGGCTTAAGATGAGCGTAGTTTCGTGTACGGTGAGAGTTAAGAGGAACGGAGGGTATGGCGGTGCTCCTGGAGGAGAGGCGCGTCCAGGGGTGTTGTCGTGGTGGCAGGACTCGGTGGTTAGTGCAGGGCTCGCCGGAAAACCGTGTTGGACAAGGAGGAGGAGTGTCTTGTGTACAGAGGGAGTTAGGGGTGTTGGTGAGCATGGTTGTGATCCTGGTGATGAGGGAATGATGTTGGTGGTGTTGGTGGGGCTAGGGTGGCGTTGTGGTGGTGGTGGTTGTCGAAAACCCGTAAAACAGGGGAAGCTATGTGTTGTGTCGTGTGTGCACGGTGTGACGTCGTGTGTATGGGTTGGATGGTGTGGTTGAGTTCGTTGGCATGAGGTGGTAAGGATGGTGGTGTCACCAGGGGTCAGTGTTGGCCACGGTGGTGCTGGGTTGGTGGAGGTGTTTGTGAGAGTATGTGTGTGTCGTAGGTTAGAATAGTAGTTTGGGCGTGAGGTGGTGTGTGTTGAGGCAGGCGGTGAAAGTGGTTGTGTTAGTGGTAGCAAGGTGGGAAGGTTGGTGGTAGAAGTAGCTGTTGTGGTGGTTTGTCGTGGTGGCGGTGAGCATAGAAAAGGAGGGAGTATTAGGTTAGGTGGTGGTGTTTTGTTAAGACAGGGTGTTGGGTGTAATAGCTTGTGTCGTGTTATTTAATTAATTATTTTACGTAATTAAGTTGGAACTTGGGTGCGTAATAAAATAATACGTACGATTTATTTATATAATTAGAATTCGGTTAATATGTAATTTTATAATTCGCTTAATTAATTAGTATTTCGTAATTGAATCGGGTTTTGTATATCGTAACGTTATAAATAATAATATATATATGTTTATGTAATGGTATGCGGGACGAGTGGTAATCGTAATTAATGAATATAATAATTAATAAGGAATTGATAATTTGAGTAAGTTATAAATAATGAATTATAATTATGTTGTAAATTATAAGAAGGATAATAAATAGTAAATTTATGTTGATATTGTAATTAAATGTTGTTTAGGTGACGGTTTTGGACAAGAGCTTTATATTGCTATTGGATTGCTATTTCTACGAGGTAGGGTACCCTACTCTTACTGTCATGATCTGTTGTTGTGCTTGAGCATGATATTTGTTATTGATGATGGTGACTTGGTATTGAGATATGATGTTATGTTATGTTATGAATGATCACTATTGTGTTGAGCTATATTTATGAATTGAGGTGATTGTGAAATGAATGAGTATGAGATGATGTTGAGGTTGGAATGTGAGTATTGGACTGCCCCAGGCTGGTCTACAGGCCATGTCTCTGGTGGATCACGTGGAATGATATTTGGACTGCCCCAGGCTTAGTCTCTGGTGGATAACGTGTGTAAAGGATTGGAAGGCCCCATGCTTAGTCTCTGGTGGATAACAAGAATGAGATGTTGAGAATGTGATGTGAATAACGATGAATGTGAAATTGTAAATGTTGTGTGATGTATGTTATCCTACTTAACCTCGTGGTTGACCGTGTATTCGTGAACACTTGTGATGAACCATAAATGGGGAGCAGACTTGCAGGTGCTTGAGACTACAAGGCTTGGAGCTTGGGAGGTGCGAGGAGCTTGACTTGACGACTTAGTTATAGATCACTTGTTTATTCTTAATATTTCTGACATTTTAATTTTCCGCTGCGTAGTAATTGTAATATTAATAGTTTAAATTTAATCAGTTTTATATAAAGTACCTTGGTTTGTTTTTTCTCTTTTATTCACTACCTCGGTTATTCCGAGATGGTAACAGTCTCATTTATCTAGGAAGACCTAGTTAAGGGTCTTGTATAAATTGGGGTGTTACAGCAATATCAAGAATTTGTTCTTTCAACTCAATTAATTCAAGATTTTGTTCATTACACTGATCAAGAGTTTTCTCAAAATATTCAATGAGTGAATTGTTTGACAATTTCTTAACTTGTTTCTAAAGACGAATAAAACTTACCTCGTTGTCTTATTCTTCAGAATTAGATTTTCCCATAAGTTACATCTCAGCATACTTCTGTCCTTTGTCATCTTCACTCTAAGAGAATAAGTCTAGGCTAATATTGCTCAAACACAGATTTGCCACTTCACTATCATAAAAATCTTTATCATCTTCTGAATCCAGATCTCTCCAGCAAGACGCCATCATAACTTGTTTATACTTATTCTTTGTTTTTTCTCTTTTAGTCTTACTTTTTATTTCTTTCCAAGTCAGACAGTCTTTAATCATATGACCAGCTTCCCCACACTTAAACCAACCTCTATTCGAAAAATATTGTCTCTAATCAGTAGGTTTTTTGTTGAATGTTGGTTTAGTTTGTTTGTTTCTAAAAACAGCTTTTCTGAAACGTCTAGCAAACAAAACCGTATCATCCTCAATGTCAGTATATATATCACTTGAAGCCGCTTGTAGAGCTATCCCTTTACCTTTACTTGATTCACTTGCACGCTTATTAAGAGTAAGTTCGTGCGCCATAAGTAAGCCAAGAAAGTCTTGATAAGACAGTGAAGATAGATCTTTAGCTTCTCCATTCGCGATAACCTTAGGTTGCTACTTTTCAGTTAAGCTCCGTAAGATTTTTCTGACAATATCCTCGCACTCAAATTTTCTACTAAGATTTCTAAGTTCATTGGTAATATTCGAAAAACGAGTAGACATGCTATTTATAGCTTCATCCTTTTCCATAGAGAACAATTCATATTGTTGAATAAGCAAGTCTACTCTATGTTTTCTGACAAGAGATGTTCCTTCATAGGCTAGTTCAAGACTATCCCATATTTCCTTAGTAGATGTACATGAAGAAAAGCGATCAAATTCAGTTATACTTATGCCATTTTGTAAAAGAGTTGTAACTTTTGAATTTTTCTCAGCTTTCTTGTAATCTGCCTCTATGTAGTCATCCTCGTTTTTTTAATGGGCAACGCCTTCACTTGAAAGTACTATAATTTTGTTAGGACCTTTTTGAATAATTTTCTAGCATTACCAATCATTACCCTTAATGTAATGAGTCATCATATTTTTCCAAAGACCGTAATTTATTCCATCGAAAACAGGACACTTAAGATGTTTGGAATCCATAGCAAAAGATATTTAAAAAAAAAATAAACTAACAAATATAGAAAGACGCCGGATCAGCCACTTTTGATGTTAGGCAATCAAGAGTACGAGGCTCTAATACCAATTGAAGAGTCTATAGATCCCTTAAAATACACATGAGTGCGGGGGTGGGGGTGGGGGTGGTGAATTGAGTATCTACCACTTTTTCGACTTTGGTCGAACCTGTATTTGTATGATATTTATGCATTGAATTTATCGATTAAATTCAAGTAATACAAATATCACACAATATTAAAAACAATAAAATAAACGACAAATAAAACTGCACAGCGAATTTTTTAAGTGGTCAGCCTCACACCCCGAAGCCTATGTCCACTATTCTCGATTAATTACTTTAGTACCTCTCCATGGGTTACAAAATAATCAACCCCTTTTCCACTAGATATAGTTGTAAAAATGAGTATCGTTAAACATTCGACTTCCTCTCGTTGCAAATAAAGTAATAAGAGTATCTCAAAGATTGTTAACACAATTGAACAAATAAGAGATAAATCTATGACCAATATTTTTCAAAACGATACTTGACAACTGTTGACTTGAGTAACACGCCTTTTAAAAACAAAACAAATTTTGCAATAAAAACTCTTTAAAAATAAAGACAAATTATGCTCATAAATTATGTATGTTGAAAAGTTAATTTTAATGAGTCCTATTACCTCCTATTTATACTATAGTAAAAACAAGAAGTTGTGGAGTACTACATTTGTTCAATAATCAAAACACGTACAAGTGCATGAATTGTATGAAGGAATCTCTTTGTAAAAATCTATCAACAAAGACTACATAAATAATTTTAGAAACTAAATTAAATAATAGTAGTTTTAGTTGTTCACAAAGTGTAACAACATATGTTGTGTAAACGCGAAGCTTAAAAGTAAAAGAGCAAATTTTGTAGCTAGAATCAATTATTTATTCCAATTAACTAATGCAAATCACACGTGACAAGTAATTAACGGGAGTACAAGTGCAACTCTATTTGAGCAAACTCTTCCTCACGTGTAACACAACAAAGTTAATAGGAATTTAAGTCCATCTATAATTGTAACTACTCATAAGTTGTTACATAAAGATAACCTTATTTTAATATTCAAAAAGACATTTTTGACTCCAAATAGGAAAAAAAGTTTTTTTTTTATTTTAAAACAAATCAAATTTTATTTTATAAAATCCCAATTATCATTTGTAATAAATAAAATAAATTTTCTTCAAAAACGCCGTGTTACGTAGTCACCCTAAGTTATAGTCCAATCGACTATAACTTAGATTATGAGTGTATCAAGTTATAATCGTGACAACTATAACTTGAGACGTACTCAAAACAATTATTAAATATCGTAAAGAAGAGACGAACAAACTATTGACTAATCTTCCTTTAAAATTCTTTAGTTGTAAGTTCCTTTCATCGTCCTGATCACGAACTCAAACCGCATTCTAAAAGCGTCATCTTGCAATTTGTAACCTCGTTAATATGTAAGGACTTAACAAACAATTACGTGCAAACTTATAAAATAATTATTATACATTTGTCATCTTCAAAACATAAATCGTATTTAGGACACTGTCCAACACATGCATTTATTCATTTCATGCATTGCATTTGCATTTGTACTTTAATTTCTTATATTCAAAAAATCAAAAATATGTTCTTACTTTTCATATATTCAAAAATTCAAAAACAAGTTTTAAATTTTCAATAATTTAAAAATACAAAAACATGTTCTTTATTTTCAAACAAAACTTATTCCAAAAAAAGAAGATTTTTTTTTTTTTTTTTTTTTTTCCTAGCCCTACCTTGTACTACGAGGACAATGTCCAAAATGGGGGATGGGAATTTATATTCCATAAAATCCATATTAATTTGAAAAGTTTCGAAAAAAATCAAAAATATGTTCTTTAAATTCAAAAAACAAAAGCCATAAAAAAATAGAAAATTTCCAAAAACTAAAAACATGTTCTTTCATTTAGTAGTGTAGAACTGTATATACTTGTGTGTATTGTTCACTTCTCATATAGGTACAACATTACAATTGAAACATTAGCAAGGGAATATATGAAGACCGCTTGATATGATCGTTCTAATCGCTATTTCTCTTCCATTTCTTTTCATTGTTCATATATGAGGAGGATGGGCTATATGTTTATAAGCATGTTGTGGAGTTTTGTGTTGTGGTTTTTGTGCCTATATGTTGTTAGGAGTTTGCATTTAGGATTATATGGCATAATAGTTGGTAGAAGCATATGCATTAGATTGTCTATATGTAGGTTGCATAATGGCATGTAGTTGCATTTAGGAATAAACTTTGGAAAATGCTTATTTGATGAACTTGATAAGTGTGCATAGGCCCTTGTTGATACATTTTCTCCTTAAGACTTTGTCTACTACAATATTTTTAGAACACCCTAGATAGTGTCATGCTAGTATTGTTTGATCCATGCACTAAGGTCTAGTAAAGAGTAACTTGTGGTGTGATACTTACTTGGCTAGCGTTTATTCAAAGGTAACCTTTGAAGCCATGCAACCGTTCTTTAACTTTTACCATCATCATTTTTGTCAACCAAAGGGAGTGGGCACAAATACAATCTTCAAATTGAGTTCAAATGCCGATAAAAGCCAAAAGGTTTGCAAATGTTGTTGAATTATTTATGTCTTAGGCTTAGAAGTGCAAATGGGACTTATATGCTCTTCTAGAGTACCCTAAATACATATGGGGTCGCTCTAGATGTCACTTCGGTGAGGATTTTCATATTGTTGGTCATTGCCACATTCCTTTGCCAAATAAAAAATTGCCAAATACAAAAATGCCAAACATAAAAAATGGCAAGGAATGTTCTCAATGTCAAATACTACAAAAATAACTAAAAAGCAAACTACAATTGGGAAACTCATACATCTTGATCCCTTTTATCTATTGATGGTTCTATCTTTTGTTGCATGGTGGAGAGGGGACGACCCTTCCTTTTGCCTAGGGAAGAGGGGGAATTCCGTGATCCTTTTGTATCTTCTAACGCCATAAGGACCCAACTCTTTACAAAAGCATTTAGTAATTGTGGAAAAATGTAGACTATATTAACATTATTTGGAGGTGATTTAATTCTATTCTTTTGGACTTAATAGCTTGTAGAACTAGTATCTATAATGGAGTATGTGTTCTTAGCTTGTTTCTATTTTAGTTGATTCCGTCACTTAAATGAGGAGAGTGGTTATTCTTTTGTAGATGCATCTTATTACGTGTTTTTGTGCTTAATGTTGGATGTAACGCCGTTTTGGCAAGCCCCACCTTGCCTTGGAAGAAGGCATTCTACCTCATGGGTGTCTTATTGTGAGTTGAAGAGGTGGAGCGGGACCCGCTAATTGTCTCATATCGGATATTTATTAGGTAGTTTAAATAAAGGTCATAATTCTAGTCACCTCTTTGTTCGGGGCGAGCAAAAGTTCAGTTTAGGGATATTTGATATGGTTCAAAATAGCACACTTCTAACCTCATTTGAAGCCCCATTTTTCATGCTTTTATAGACTTTCATTGTCAACTTCCTAGTCAATTGCTTTCTATTTAATGTTGATAGACTTGTAGGAAAGAAGCTAAAAAGATGCATTCTTCCCGTCTTTTGTGAGCTCTTTGGCGACATTAGAGGATAAGCATGAAGAGGAGGCGAGAATAAAAACCCGAGGATGTTAGGCACAAGGTTCAGAAGGAAGAAGTGGAAGCATTGAGGTGTGTAACACCCCCATTTCTCCAAGAGACTGTACTAGGTCTTCCCGGATAATTGAGAGTGTTACCATCCCGGAATAACCGAGGTAGTAGATAATCAAAGTGAATGAAAAACACATTAGTTATTTAAATTCTAAAGTTTGTTACAACATAAATTCTCAAAGTACTAAAACATCGGAAAATAAAAAGACAATTGAAGACTTCTAAACAAGTGATAGGTCGGTCCGTCCAAGTCCTCACGCCATCCCATGCTCTTATCTGACTCATAGGTTACCTGTCAATTCTGCTCCCCATTATGGATCATCACAGGTGTTAAACGAATACGCGGTCAACCTCAGGGTTGAGTAGGATAAATAATCAACAATCAATAAATATGAAAAATGTATGAGTACGCAATTGCCATGGCCTTTTACGAATCTCATCAACCCGAAACACCCACCCGCCAATCCGTAGCCGGGTATACCTCGATCATTATAGAGAAACAACCTTAACAGCTGAGGTTATCCGGAGACAGGTCTGCAGAACCAGCCCGGGCCTTTAAATCACAATCACAGATATCCAATCGATATCCAACTGATATCCAACCTAACATGCATATGCCATGCTCTTGAATGCATTATCATATCATAACTTAAATCATAAACCAAACCGATAACAGGTGCATAAAACATGCTTATGAATGTAATAACAATTCACAACCTCGTAAAAGCAAGTCTTGACATAAATTATCGTATCAGAAATAATCCACTTCAAAATCGTCACCTAAAACAATAATATCATTATTAACTACATTATTCGTATTATTTATTAAATCATTATTTATCGTGATTTATTATTCGTATTCCTAAAGTCCGTAAAATGTGTCGTTATAAATCTCGTCTTCACAAGATATATTGATAATATTCATTATTAATAAATTCCTAATCTAATTATAAAATTACAAATTAAATAACTTATTATTTACGAATTATGGAATTATAATTAATATGACTTATATTATTATAATTACGAATTAAGAGTTAAAGATATACGAATTACGAAATATAAACTAATTACGAATTAAGAAATATAAACTAATTACGAAATAAAGAATTACAAATTAACGAATTACAAACTACTTCCCAACAACCCGCCATACACGGCCCCATAACACTCCCCAACCAACCACTATACACCCACAACCAACCTGCCCGACCTTGGTCAGCCACCACCACAACGGTGGGTACCCCTCTTGACACCAGTCACACCGTCGACCATGCGCCTGCCACCTCTGTCATCCCCCTCAATAACCACCGCACAACTCCTTCTCTACTCCTACCACAATCCCTTCATCTTCTCAACCCAACACCAACCGCCTCATAGCTCCACACCACCTTTGCCCACCAACTTCGTCACCACTATCTCATGTTGGTTCCAGGGGTGGTCACCTCCTCCTCTCGAGCCCCTCTGAACCGTCACGACAACCACCACAAAATAGCCTGTTTCACACATGTCCCTTCCCCCTGTTTTCCTTTTTTCCAGCTACCATCACCACCAACCGCTACCTATAAACACAAAGACGCCCTCCCCGAGGTCGGCCCAACCACCAGGTTGCAACCCACCATGCCCTGGTCAAGTCAAGTCTCACATCTCCCTCGTCTGCATCTCCCCTGCCTCAGCCACCGTGGTGGTGCAATTCGCCACCACCGACCACCACCACTGTACCAGGGTGGTCGACACTACCCTAGCAACCCCCACCCACCAGCCCAGGTCAGACGGGCCCCAACCCATGGGTCAAAACCCGACTAGAGAACCTCCCCCTTTATCACGCATCCTTGTTTTCACACCCAAGCCACCACCACTACGGTGGTCGACACTTGTCAGGGATTGTCAGGGTGGTCACAACTTAGCCTATAGTATGGGTCAGGTCTGTCGAGTCAGTCTAGGTCTATGTGTGGTCGAGTCTAAGGTAGCTGCGCGTTAACTAAAAATGAAACGATAAAGCGATAATATAAATCGTACCTTGAACAATTCCCGTCTCAAAGGCCTGGCTTTCTCCCTCTATCTCTCCTTACAAATTTTCAGAATTATGGGTGTTTGAATCAATGGGTAGGTCGTGGTAGGTAGGCTTATGAAGCCTTCAAAATGTTTTCAAATGGTTCAATGACTCGTTGATTCTTATGCCTTATAAATGACCACATTCAAGCCTCGTAAATACTTGCAATTGACCTCGTAAAATACTCGGTGTACCTAGTTTTTACACGGTACTTATTCCCATTCCCAATGCCGTCTCATTATTTTATTATTTAACGAACTCGTTACGTAATGCGTAATATATATTAAATATAGTTATCTTAATTATCGTCCACGATCGTAATTATTAAATATCGTATACGTATATAATTATATCTAGTTTATGATAATAATATTAATATTTTATTATTACGAGCTATATAAATACGGGGTATTACAGTCTTCCCCCCTTAAAATGAATTTCGTCCCGAAGTTCGCCCAGGAATACCTATCACAAGCATAACCAAGCCATGAAGCTTTGAGGCTTTAAAAGATTATGATACTCCTTTTTACCTATCTTTATTATAACTTAGTTACGAAAAGAGTATAAGAAGCTATATTTAAAGGTACTAAAACATGAAATACTACATTCTACCCTCCTAAGAAGAAAGGTACTTCCCCGTAACTTACCTCAAGTGAACAACTGGGGATATCTTTCCTTCATCGAAGTCTTGGTCTCCCAGGTGGCTTCCTCAACATTATGGTTGGTCCATAGGACTTTCGCTAATACCGTCTCACTGTTCCGGGTTTTCCTTACTTTCCGGTCAAGGATCTCCTTAGGCATCTCTTCACAGGACATCTGCTCATCAACTTCGATAGTCTCATAATGTAGAACGTGAGTAGGGTCACTCACATACCGCCTCAATTGGGAAACATGGAACACATTATGGACCTCGGCTAGAGCTGGAGGTAACGTTAATCGATATGCCACCTCTCCAACTCTATCTAAAATCTCAAATGGCCCAATAAACTTCTGGCTAAGCTTCCCTCTCTTTCCAAATCGCATTACTTCTTTCATGGGAGAAACTTTCAATAAGACCCTCTCACTTTCCTCAAAGGTGATATCACTCCTCTTTAGGTCTGCATAACTCTTATGTTTGTCTTGCGCGGCTTTCATCTTTTGGCGTATTATCTTCACCTGATCTACCATCTCCTGGATCATCTCAGTGCCTAATACTACCACATCAGCCTTATCGTCCCAGCAAACTGGACTCCGACACTTTTTCCTATATAACGCTTCAAAGGGTGCTACCCCAATGCTGGAGTGATAGCTGTTGTTGTATGAAAACTCTATCAAATCTAAGTTGTCTTCCCAAGATCCCCCGAATTCTAACACACAAGCTCGTAGCATATATTTCAGCGTCTGGATGGTTCTCTCTGTCCGATCGTCGGTAGCTGGATGGAAATATGTACTCATCTTCAACTCCTGCCAAAATTTAGAGATAAATCTGGAGTCTCGATCTGACACAATGTCCTTAGGCACTACATGAAGCTTCACCACATTTTTTATGTATGCCCTAGCCAGCTCAGCCTTGCTCCGGGTGTTCTTCATAGGAATGAAATGGGCCGATTTGGTCAGCCTGTCAACAATAACCCAGATCATGTTATTACCCCTTTGAGTCCAGGGTAACCCCATGATAAAATCCATCGATATACTTTCCCATTTCCATTCTGGCACGTCTAACGGCTGAACTTTTCCTTGCAGTCTCTTATGCTCACCTTTCACTCTCTGGCACACCAAGCATCGGGACACAAACTTCGCCACTTCCTTCTTCATGTTTGGCCACCAGAAGTATTCTTCAAATCTTGGTACAACTTATCCCCTCCGGGATGGACTGAATAAGGTGTAGAGTGGGCTTCCATAAGTATCTTCCTCTTTAGCTCTTCATTCTTAGGTATACACCATCTCCCAGGAAACCTCGAAGTATCATCCACGCAAATATCAAACTTGGAATAAGGTTTGGTGTCAATGGCCTTACCCACCGCTTTACGCCACCTCAAGATTCTCGGATTCTCCTTTTGCTTTTCTCAGATGCCCTCATATAGTTTGGGAACAATCGTCAAATCTCCAAAAGACTCTCCCTTCCTGATTATAGCAATACCCATGTCCCTCAGCTCACTATACAACCTTACCATAGATTTGGCAGTACACAGACTGTGAATGGATTTCCTACTCAATGCATCTGCCACCACATTGGCTTTACCTTCCTTGTAGATAATCTCCATATCGTAATCCCCAATTAACTCGATCCACCTCCTTTGCCTCATTTTAAGCTCTCTCTGGGTATAGATGTACTTCAAACTTTTGTGGTCGGAAAACACCTTAAATGTAGCTCCATAGAGGTAATGGCGCCACAATTTAAGTGGGAATACCACTACTCCTAGCTCGAGATCATGGGTCGGGTAGTTCTCTTCATAGGGTTTCAATTGTCGTGAAGCATACGCGATCACCTTGCCATTTTGCATCAAAACACATCCAGACCATTTTTCGAAGTATCGGTGAACACTTCGAAGTTCTCGCTCCCTTCAGGTAAGGCAAGAATCGGAGCTGTAGGCAAGCGCTCCTTCAAAATCAGGAAAGCCTCATCACAAATCTCATCCCATTTGAACCTATTCTCCTTCCTCATCAAAAAAGTCAAGGGCTTAGCTATTTTGGAGAAATCCTTAACAAACCTTCGGTAATAGCCTGTTAACCCCAAGAAACTTTGAATATCCCCTACGTTCTTTGGTCTTTCCCATTTAGCAACAACCTCGATTTTACATGGATCCACAGAAGCTTCTTCCTTGGACCCTACGTGCCCCAGAAATGCCACCTTCTCCAACCAGAATTCGCACTTGCTCAGCTTGGCATACAACTGGTTCTCCTTTAAAGTCTGCAAAACGATTCTCAGGTGTTTCTCATGCTCTTCTCGATTCCTGGAGTACACCAGGATATCGTCGATAAAGATTACTACGAACTGATCCAAATAGGGACTAAACACATGGTTCATTAAGTCCATGAAGACAACCGGTGCATTAGTTAACCCAAATGACATGAAAAAAAATTCGTAATGTCCATACCTGGTCCTGAATGCAGTCGTGGGAATATCCTCCTCCTTAATTCTCAATTGATGGTATCCCGATCTCAAGTCAATCTTGGAAAAGACTCCTGCCCCACTCAGCTAGTCAAATAGATCATCGATTCGGGGCAAAGGATATCTATTCTTGATGGTTGCATTGTTCAACTCTCTGTAGTCTATGCATAGTCTCATACTCCCGTTCTTTTTCTTCATAAAAACCACGGGAGCGCCCTAAGGCGACACACTTGGTCTTACATAAATCTTTTTCCAGGAGCTCTCCCAATTGCTTTTTGAGCTCTGCCATATCCTTCGGTCCCATACGGTATGGTGCTTTAGAAATTGGCCTAGTCCCCGGTTTTAGGTCGATACTAAAATCTAAGTCTCGCTTCGGTGGCAACCCAGGGATTTCATCTGGAAATACTTCTTGAAATTCTCTCACCACCTCGATGTCACAGGCTTGGAGTGAGTCCTCTCAGGTATCCCATACATGACATAGGATTAGCTCATCCTTCTTCTTTAAGCAGGTCTTAAGGGTGTTCACGGTGATAAGCTTTAGTTTTGTTTTCACCACAAATCCCTTATATGACACTCTTACTCCCTTGGGTCCCCTTAAGGTAACTTTATTTTGGTGACAATCAATAAAGGCCTTGTATTTCCCTAACCAATCTATCCCCAAAATCACCTCAAATCCCCCTAGCGAAAACTCGATAAGATCTGCCTCAAAGTTCACCTCACCCACCTTGATAACCACATCTTTATAGACTCTGCCACAAGGTATGGACTCTCCATATGGTATGGTCACAGAATCAACAATTGGGTCAAACACTTCTAAACCTAAGGTTTTTGCATGATCGGTGGAAATAAAGGAATGCGATGCCCCAGAGTCAAACAGAACAAATGTAGGTTTAGAGTGTACAAGAAATGTACTTGTGACCACATGAGCATCCTTCTCATCTGCTTCCTTGCCCATTGCGAACAACCTCCCGCTATTCTTTTCTCCACTCTGACTGGTTGTGGCTGCACCGCTCTGCTGACTGGCCTCATTAACTCTCTTCTTGAAATTTCCATATCTTTGGTCCTGGTCCTGGTTTCCCTGGAATCGGTTCTATTTCGGGTATCTGTTGTAGCTCCTTTGATTGCTATATGCCCCTGTTCTCGAACTCCCTCCATAAATTGGAGTAGGCGTTTGGTAACCTCCACTCTAGTTTCCCCGGAAGTTGCTCCTTTCTTGATTTCCCAAGTTCACCCGGCAATCCGCCTCCTTGTGCCCCAGCCTTCAAAACCTGAAACAATTAGTTCCTCCACCTGACGCCCTAGTCATAACACGGTTACCACCACCTCGACTGGTACTCCCAACTTGTACACTATTATCAAAATAGGAATTGTAGCGGTTCGAATTCTGCTTTTTGTTTCCAGTGCCCGCACTATTGGTTTTCGCCTTTCTCTTCTCAATCTTTTCCTCCTTCTCCTATTTTAACATATCCTCAATTTTCTCAGCCTGACCAGCCCTCTGATATATATCCTCTACAGTCGTGGGCTTAGCCGCCATCAACCTCTTTTTTATATTTACTATCAGCCCTTTCTCGAACCTCAGAGCCAATATCTCATCTATGAATCCAAGGTCAACAACGTACTCAGCTAACTGCACAAACTTGTTGTGGTAAGTTCTACAGTCATATCCTCGGTCATCTTGAAGGTATCAAATTTGGCCCTCGTCTTGTTTTTGACATGCTCGGGTTGGAATGTTGATGTCAGAATCCTCTTGAAACCAATCCAACTCACAAATTCACTCCCATTTTCTGCAGTCGTTGCCCTAATTGCCCCTTTGTTACGGTTCCACCACCGCCTAGCCTTTCCCTTTAAATAAAAGGCAGTTTGGTCCACTTATAGCTCCTCCGGACAAGCTAGCAACTCGAAAATATTTCGAATTCTTGGCACCATTCCCCCAAAAGATGTAACTCTACTTCTCCATCGAACTTGGTTGGGTTATGCCTCGAAATTGTTGAGCTCATTTTTGACGAGTCCATTACCCCTCTACCCTGGACCATGGCCATCAAGGCCCCATTGGTAGCCAGGACTCTGTTTAATTCTGCTTGAGTGATGTTGGCAGCAGATGGGTCTCTTCTTGGAGGCATGATTCTACAAGAGTGTGAATAGGATTATAAATATTTTATCATAGGCCAGGATAGTTTAAACATCTCAATTCCTGCACAGAAAATATGGTATGGTTAACTGGTTTGGCCTCCCCAGCCTACCACGGTCATACTACTCCTTATTTTATGATTTAGTTTCATTATATCTTACTCTACCTATTATCCAACTTCATCATACTACCTAAGGGCGCAGGGATCACATAACCGCATATCTCTAGACATGATTCTACATCACACATAATCAGGTAATTATATGAACATTTTCAGCATACATCATTATCTCAAAACACCAACCATATGATCATATCATTCCAACCATTGATCAATCAATATACGTCCAATTTACTTACCTTGCTCCTTCCCTGCAGAAAAGTTAGTACGATACTATATAAGGTAAATACATAGACTACCCTACTCTTCAATTGCTCTCATTGGGTTCCCGAGTCATAACTGAAAGGGCCCATGGTTTGGTGTGAGGGGGCCCTTAACTCATCCCATTCCCTTTTTTGGCTCCTATCAGTTTCTATCCCGGGGTTCATTTTATTTAACTCTTCTTATGTTCAATTTATTCATTGGTGTTAGGCCTGAGGATCGTTCGCTCTGATACCACTTTGTAACACCCTCATTTATCCAAGAGCATGTACTAGGACTTCCCGAATAATTGAGAGTGTTACCATCCCAGAATAAACGAGGTAGTAGATAATCAAAATGAATGAAACACGTTATTTATTTAAATTATAAAGTTTGTTACAACATAAATTCTCAAAGTACTAAAACATCGGAAAATAAAAATACAACTGAAGACTTATAAACAAGTGATCTATTTCTAGGTCGGTCTATCCAATTCCTCACGCCATCCCATGCTCTTATCTGACTCAACGGTTACCTGTCAATTCTGCTCCCCATTATGGATCATCACAGATGTTAAAAGAATACACGGTCAACCTCACGGTTAAGTAGGATAAATAATCAACAATCAATAAATATGCAAAATGTATGAGTATGCAATTGCCATGGCCTTTTGCGGAGCTTATCAACCCGAAACACCCACCCGCCAATCCGTGGCCGGGTATACCTCGATTATAGAGAAATAAGCTTAACAACTGAGGTTATCCGGAGATAGGTCTGCAGAACCAGCCCGAGCCTTTAAATCACAATCACAGATATCCAACCGATATCCAACTGATATCCAACCTAACATGCATATGCCATGCTCATGAATGCATTATCATATCGTAACTTAAATCATAAACCAAACCGATAATAGGTGCATAAAACATGCTTATGAATGTAATAACAATTAACAACTGAAACATGCCATAGTTTATATAATAATGCACCCAACAAGACATAGCATCCAAACGGGACAATTGTAAGCAACAACAGATTAATTATCCTACTTCGTAAAAGCAAGTCTTGACGGAAATTATTGTATCAAAAATAGTCCACTTCAAACTCGTCACCTAAAACAATAATATTGTTATTAACTACATTATTCGTATTATTTATTAAATCATTATTTATCGTGATTTATTATTCGTATGCATAAAGTCCGTAAAACGTGTCGTTATAAATCCCGTCTTCACAAGATATATTGATAATATTCTTTATTAATAAATTCCTCCTCTAATTATAAAATTACAAATTAAATAACTTATTATTTACAATTATGGAATTATAATTAATACGACTTATATTATAATAATTACGAATTATGAGCTAACGATATACGAATTACGAAATATAAACTAATTACGAATTACGAAATATAAACTAATTAAGAATTACGAAATATAAACTAATTACGAATTAAGAAATAACGAATTACAAATTAACGAATTACGAACTACTTCCCAATAACCAGCCATACACGACCCCTCAACACTTCCCAACCGACCACTATACACCCACAACCACCCTGCCCCACCGTGGTCGGCCAGCACCGGGGTGGGTCTCCCGCCTAACACTAGTCAAGCCATCGACCCTTCGCCTGCCACCTCTGCCATCCCCCTCAACTACCACCGCGCAACTCCTTCTCTTCTCCTACCACCAACCCCTCATCTCCTCAACCTGACACCAACCACCTCACAGCCCCACACCACCTCTGGCCACTACCTTCATCACCACAGACTCATGGTGGTTCTAGGGGTGGTCATCTCCTTCTCTCGACCCCCTCTGAACTGCCAGGACAACCACCACAAAACCACCTGCTTCACACACGTCCCTTCCCCCTGTTTTCCATTTTTCTGGCCACCATCACCACCAACCTCTACCTACAACAACCACGACACACTCCTCGAGGTCGCCCCAACCACCAGTTTCCAACCCACCATTCCCTGGTCAAGTCAAGTCTCACAAACGGGTTAAAAAATGGGTCATCTCCCTCGTCTACATCTCCCCTACCTCATCCACCGTGGTGGCGCAATTCGCCACCAACGGCGACCACCACTGTACCAGGATGGTCAAAACTACCCTAGAAACCACCACCCACCAGCCCAGGTCAGACGGACCCCAACCCATAGGTCAAAACCCGACTAGAGAACCTCCCCCTTTATCCCGCGTCCCTGTTTTCACACCAAAACCACCACTTCTACAGTGGTCGACATTGGTCATGGATTGGTCAGAGTGGTCCCAACTTAGCCTAGGGTATGGGTCGGGTATGTCGAGTCAGTCTAGGTCTAGGTGTTGTCGAGTCTAAGGTAAGTGCACGTTAACTAAAAATGAAACGATAAAGCGATAATATAAATCGTACCTTGAATGATTCCCGTCTCAAAGTCCTAGTTTTCTCCCTCTATCTCTCCTTAAAAATTTTCAGAATTATGGGTGTGTGAATGAATGGGTAGGTCGTGGTAGGTAGGCTTATGAAGCCTTCAAAATGTTTTCAAATGGTTCAACGAATCGTTGATTCTTAAGCCTCGTAAAAGACCACATTCAAGCCTCGTAAATACTTTCAGTTGACCTAGTAAAATACTCTGTGTACCTAGTGATAGAAATCATATACCTCTAATTAGAGTCATCTAATTCATTTTATAAATTACTCATAATTTATACTCATAGATCTAGTTGCATGCAAGAAATAATAAGAAGAAAATAACCTTTCTTACA
>VHZZ01008933.1:28696-49728 GCA_009801015.1 Silene noctiflora
GAATAAAATTAATGTTTTAGGTAGCCTTTTAAATATATTGTATAGATTTGAAAACACAAAGTCTTAATAGTAAAAACTCTTGGTTGACCGGTTTAAAATTTGAAAGTTAAATATAATGAAAACCCAATATTTTGTATTTGAAAAATCGTAATTAATTTAAAAACTTAACCTTAAAAATTAAGTGCTCTTGTATTCATAGTGATAAACAAATAATAAAAACCCAAACTTTGAAAGTTAAACATATACAATACTTTTTAATTTTTGATAACTCACCTTTTAAATTGTAAATCATGTGCATTTATTTTAAAAACTAGACATTTAACACAAATTCCTAGTATGTTTATAAGCCAATTTACATAACTCGGGACGTACAGTTATAAATATAGTACCAGTATTATTGTATACTTGTGTAATGCTAGAGAAAGGTAGGACCCACCTGGGGAAAACTTCGAACCCTATCTTCTTTTCTAAACCACGTTTTTCTAACAACTAGTTTTATGCCCGTGCACAAAATGCACGGGTCGCTTTTTAAATTATGTTATGTAATAGTAAATGTCACTTGATCCTTTTATACTTACTCGTAATGTTTTTTTATTACTATTTGAACGATACATTGTATAATAACGACATACAATGTTAAAGTTTCCAAATTGTGCAGATATAATTTCCCATGATTAATTTTTTAATAGCTATACTAAGTAAAAGGGTATTTAAGAGTTTTGTTATAATGAATATAAATAATCTAAATGTATTACAAATACTCGAGATTTCTTTGTATAAATTTCTTTGTTGGTTATTCGATAATAAATTTAAATTATAATATATGTAATATATTATATGATTAAAATTTAATGTTACGTCATAATTGTATGATTAACCTTTTCTATAATTATGTTTGTAAAAGATTAAGTTAATTAAAGTGAAGGCTCAATTTAATATCAAGCTGATGGTCTAACAGCGTAACTAAATTAGCCTAAATACCAACCAAATCAAACAAAATCATCACAAATAGACATAATGAAAGTATTAAAAATTAAAGGTAATCAATCAACCCGCTGGGTTAGAAAGTTCATTTTTATGTATAGTTTTTTTTGTTCATTTGTAAATTAGTGTTTTTAATTGCTTAATTTATTGTTATTGAACATAAAGAAAATAATGAAAATTGGTTTTGGTATTGTATTATTTGTATACGTCAAGCCTTACATAAACAAATTTGATCAAGAAATGTAAAGTAAAAGAAAGAGTAATTAAATAAGGCCAATGAATATGGGGTCTTACACTTCTACCCAAAAAAAAGCTTTTTCAATTCCCAAAATTCAAGGACCAATATAATCTATCTAAAAGACTTAGCTTTTATACTATATTATGTAGATTTTTTTTTTTTTTTTTTTTTTTTTTTTTTTTTTTTTTTTTTAAACTTTCTTATACGGAGTATTATTTATTGGACTTATATCATTCATTGAGCCCTGACAGTCATATAGGAGAGTAATAATAACTAGTTTAGAGCCCGTACAATAAATGCACGGTATATAGAGTTTTTTATTTTGAATAAATTTCTTATATAATAGTGGTATCTCATTAATTATTCATATTTCTCGTCATTGTATTTTACTTTGAAATAAAAATGTTGTAGCTAAAAATTAATCAATGTGCGAAAATGTATTTTACAGAAAAATATTTGTATACCACAAATCTAATGTTTTCAATTTATAAATTCTCTCTTTTTTTTGCCACAAAAGTAATAATAGCGATATAAAGTTTTGTTTTATACATGTAGTTTGGTTCAAGTCATCATTATCAAATAATAGCATCAATAAATGATTTAAAAACTTATAGTCTTAATAAATTTTATTTATATTTTAATTAAAAATATTATAATTTAAATTTTAGTGAAAATAATATAATTTGATTGTGAATTTAATTTTAATGAAAAGATAATATAGTGAAATAAATCATAATTATTAATTTCTTTATTTAGTGAATGTAATTAATTGTAATTAATTTCCTTATTTAAAAAGATGTTTTTTGGAAGGAAAAATTGTGAGAATACCTATTTTTTTAGTAGATAAGGATTACTCCGTATTAATAAGGAGTAGTAGTAAAGCATGTCTATATTGAAGTGGAGCAATGTTTGATGTGATGGGAAGGGGGAAGTAGACCTGGCAAAACTGATCCGATCCGATTGGCCCGACCCGAAAAGACTGACTGAGACCCGAACTACATCACCCGAATGTAATCCGAAAACCCAAACAGACCCGAACCGGCCCGAAAATGACCCGAGCTCTTGACCTGTAACTGACACAATCCGAAAATGACCCGTTCTGAAACCACCTAACCCGAAAATGACCCGACAAAACAAAGCTCTATTTAAACCAAAAAGACTTGAAATAACTTTTTATCTCTTATTCATCGACCCGAAAATGACTCGATTCGAAATAACCCGACCCGGTTACCCGAAACTGACCCGATGGACAAACCCGAAATAGACCCAAAACCCAAAATGACTCGAGGCGACCCAAATTAACCCGAAATCAATAAAAGACCCGAACTGATCCGATCCGAACCCGACTCGTTGACCCGATTTGTCAGGTCCAGGGGGAAGCGTTAATTTGAACGCGAGGTTTATAGTGGGGCGGGCCGTGTCCGAAGTAGACGAAGACCCGGGTTTGAGCATTGGGGCTGGAAGTTTCTCAAACAAAACCCTTATATATTGAAATAAATGGAAGTGCAATCAATGTGTGCGTCTTCTTCCACTTGTTGATATATACAAAAATTATTACAAATAAATAAAAGAGGAGAAACAGAAATTCGAGAAAGAGAGAGAGAGAGATACACACAGACATAGACGAAGGATAATAATACGAAAACAGTATGAATAATGAAATGGTTGAGCGTGTAGTAGAAGAAGAAGAAGAAGAAGAGGAGGAGGACGAAGAAGAAGTGGTGATAGAGAAGGCGCAAAAGTATATGGAATTAATTACTAATTCCGCTGATAACCCTAACCCTAAATACCTTCACGCCCTTGCTTCTCTTCTTCAATTCCATGAATCCAGGTTTTTTTTTTTTGTTATTTTTTTTTTTTATGCTTTTGATTTTCACAAGTGCTTCTCTACCTTGGGTGTAATCTAATTAGGGCTCGCTTGAGAGGGGTAATTGTTACTTGGGGTAATAGAGCCTAAAATAATCACTCTTGTTTTCATTCTAACACGGCTGCTTTCAATTTCATGGCGCTCATATTCGTAAGGCCATATTCGCTTTTGCGAAACCACTTTTAACATTTCCATGACTATCTTTACGCTTTTTCACACAGGTATATCACAGAATCCGATCATTCCTCGTCTACTAACAATCGGGCTTCACACACTATTGGACGCCTCGGTAATTCAATCCGAGTAAGGACTTAGTTTCTTTCTGCCAATCATTCATCCCCACTTCTGTTTCTACCTTTTTTTTTTTTTTTTTTTTTTTTTTTTTTCTGTTGTTTAAACTGCTTTTTTCATCTTCAGGAAAATGATGATTTTTTCGAATTGATATCATCAAAATTTCTATCAGACTCTAGATACTCAATCTCTGTCCAGGCTGCTGCAGCAAGGGTTCTTCTTAGCTGTTCATTGACTTGGATGGTAATCTTCTAAACATCTAAGCTCCCCCACTTTGCCTACGTACACACTTTGGAATTTAATATACCGACTTTTTTGCTGTATCATGCAGTATCCCCACGTCTTTGAAGAAGATGTCTTAGAGAATATAAAAAACTGGGTGTTGGATGACACTGCCAGATCATCTAATGATGGTGGCATATGGCAATGTCAATTTGGGGGAAATAAACCATCTGATTTTGATATGCGTAAGACTTATTCTACCGGCCTTCTTGCTGTATGTTTAACCAGGTATCTTCTATATCTTATACTTAACTCGTATTCTTGAGCTGTTCTTGCACTAACAATTATGTATTTACATTGACTCCTTGTGAATGTGTGCAGTGGTAGTCAAGTAGTTGAAGACGTCTTGACGTCTGGCCTTTCAGCAAAGCTGATGCGTTATCTTCGTAATCGGGTCCTGGGGGAGACAAGTATTAGTCAAAAAGACCCTTGTCACGTGGTTGAGAGTAAAAATGTCCCTACTGTAGGTGGAAGAAGTAGAGATGAAAGTCGTGCCAGGTTCCGACCGACTCTTGATACTGCTTTGCTAGATGACTCTAGGACATTAGAAGATGGTGGTTTAGAGGATCTAAGCAATGGTGGATTGGATAAAGAAGCTGTTGTATATGACGCAGATATCGATGATGACAACCGGTGGCATGTTCGGGACTTACATGATGGTATGCTAAAAATGATGGATAGAAGTGGTCCTGGAAGATCGATTCACGATGAAGATCTTGATGAAAGCTCTAGAGATGACCCTTCAAGGCGTAGAGTTAACCGTGGGTGGATGAGATCTAGAGGGAAGACTAGGGTAGCTGAAAATAGTACAGAGTCTGAACAACTTCTTTTATCTCCTGGGTCAGGGAGTCGTGGTGGGCAGGGTCGTAGTGGCAAGGACAGGAGTTTGGTAAGAAGTCTGGAAGGGAAACGGGTGACGGATAACAAGAAGTCTAGGGAAACTGCTGGAGTTACTGTGATTGAAAGAGAAGATACTGATGATTGCTTTCAGGAGTGCAAAATTGCCACAAAGGACATTTCAGACCTTGTTAAGTCAGCTGTTAGAGCTGCTGAAGCTGAAGCTAGGGCTGCCAACGCACCTGTGGAAGCTGTTAAAGCTGCAGGCGATGCTGCTGCTGAACTGGTCAAAAGTGCAGCTTTTGACGTAAGTATACCCCATGGAACACCTTCCTAACATCCCTCATCTTTGAAAATTTGAAGTGGGAATCCTTTTTTTCCTTGTAAAATAAGCCGTGTTTTATAAGTTTCTTTTTCTTTACATGAGCAGGAGTTTAAAAATAATAGCAATGAAGAGGCTGCGGTGTTGGCTGCTTCAAGAGCAGCTTCTACAGTGATTGATGCTGCTAATGCAACCGAAGTTTCCAGGTACTCTCTTCGATCTAAGATTTGCAAATATACTACCTCCTGTTCCACATTGTTTTTTCGTTTTAAGAAATCTAATACTAAAACAATTTAAGCTATACAAGTGAGCGTATTAGAACAGTATAAATGGTGCTTAATATTGAAATTGTTAATTAGGCGTTTGATGGGATTTCTTGTAATATTGAAATTGTTAATTAGGAGTTTGTACAATGCGGTCCTTAATTTCACCAAAAAATAAAATAAATGAAATTAGAAAAATCCTTGTGAAGTGGCCAAAAAAAGTGTGGCAAATATTTGTGAAGGGGAGTGACTGATTGAATATTTGTTTTTTTTTTGTCAAGCTATCACTCCCTGAACAGCTAGATAGGATTGTCATTTGTCATGGCACACCATAAATGTCTAATTGTATGGTGTATAGGCATCCTGATAATGTGAATGCGGTTTTACCGAATGCTGAAGTTGCTGAACCAGAAGGGAATGAGGATGGTGTAGAGTTTTCTATTCCAGATAGTGACTTTCTTGCACAACAGAGAGAGAAGTTTTGCATTCAGTGCCTTGAGATCCTTGGAGAGTATGTCGAAGTTTTAGGCCCCGTGTTGCATGAGAAGGGGGTAGATGTCTGCATAGCTTTGTTGCTGCAATATTCCATGGACAAAAGGGAATCAGAAGTTGGGTCATTCCTGCCTGATGTATTGAAGCTAATTTGCGCCTTGGCAGCTCATAGAAAATTTGCTGCAGTGTTTGTGGATCGAGGTGGTATCCAAAAATTGCTTGAAGTGCCACGAGTCCTGCAAACGTTCTTTGGCCTCTCTTCCTGCTTGTTTACCATTGGCTCTCTTCAGGTTAGTTTCTGCTGTGCACTATAGTCTATAGCCTATGTTTTATATTGCCTCGCATATGACACTGGGACTTGGTATGGTACTTCATCTTGGGCCTGGATTTTTCATCAAATTTATTAAGCTCCACATTTGGACATCTAACTGTGTTGGATACTTCTAAACAAGGCTACGCCACATCAAACTTGCTGATACTTGCCAGATGCAACTCGGAGTCGAGTTTCTGACACACCGAGGAGAAGTGACATTCACTTATGGTTAAACAAGTGTCTCGACCAATTATGTAGATACGGACACGACTTGTTTACGTAATACAGTAAAAAAATTCAATACTTCTCTTTGTTAATCACTCTATAGAATTTATGATATGAGTTGCATATATAAACTAGTGGTCTATCAAGTAGGTCCAGGAAAGAGAACAATCAATAAAAATAAAGCTCTAATAAGTTAAACGTTACTCTCACGTGTCTAGACTACCCATGCTACATGCATGAAAAAAAAGGGAGGAAGTTTAACTCTCGTTTGCTTTAATCTGGCCCGTACCTCCCCCTGTCTCTCTCCTCATTGTTCTTCGTCAAAATGTTCTTTACATTTTTTCCTTTTACTTCTTGATTTTTTTTGAGACTGTTAAAAGTTCAATCTCAACTGTGGTGTCATGTCTGATTTTGGCTTTGCCTGTCAAGTGGTCATGTTGTGTCAGCCATGAGTCGTGTCGGACACGCAACAAGGTGGCCAAGTGTTCAACTGTTTAAGCAACGAAGTGTTCGAGTAACATCGATACTACCTATTAATGTGTTTTTTTTTTGTAATTTTTAAAACTTGATTGTCTTCTTCCCCAATGCTGTGCTGATTCTTAATCTATTCTCAGGGAATTATGGAACGTGTATGTGCACTGCCTTCTGAAGTAATTAACCAGGTGGTTGAGCTGAGTCTTCAGCTCCTGCAGTGCCAGCAAGAGCAGGCTAGAAAAAACGCAGCTTTGTTCTTTGCGGCCGCCTTTGTCTTTCGAGCTGTTCTGGATGCTTTCGATTCTCAGGATGGTGTGCAGAAAGTACTTGGCCTTCTACATGAGGCTGCTTCCGTAAGGTTAGGGGTTAATTCTGGGACCTTGGGTGCTGCTGCTTCTGGAGCAATTAGGAATGATCGACCAAATGGTGATGTTCTGACGTCTTCTGAGAAACAGATAGCGTATCACACATGTGTTGCTCTGCGACAGTATTTTAGAGCACAGCTGCTGTTGCTTGTGGACAGCATCCGTCCAAACAAAAGCAATCGAAGTGCTGCTCGTCACACTCTAAGCATAAGAGCTGGATATAAGCCTCTTGATATAAGTAATGAGGCAATGGATGCAGTGTTCCTCCAGATACAAAAGGACCGGAAGCTCGGACCTGCATTAGTAAGAGCTAAATGGCCAGCAGTTGACAAGTTTCTAGCTTGTAATGGCCATGTGACAATGCTAGAGCTGTGTCAGGTTACTAGTTTTTCCCTTCGAGAACTGAATTCTTAAAAATTTTAACATATTGGTCGTACTAACTGATTATTGTTCATATAGGCTCCTCCTGTTGAGCGATATCTCCATGACTTGCTTCAATATGCATTGGGAGTTTTGCATGTTGTTACATTGGTACCATATAGTCGGAAGTTAATTGTTACTGCCACACTAAGCAATAATCGTGTTGGGATAGCTGTTATTTTGGAGGCAGCTAATGGACCTGGCTATCTGGACCCTGATGTAAGCTAATATGTTGTATTTCCAAAGAACTTTATAATGTAATTTTGTTGCAACTGAATCGGTACTTTACTAATTTTCTATCTTTGTCAGATTATTCAGCAGGCACTAAATGTGTTGGTCAACCTTGTTTGCCCTCCGCCATCGATCAGTAATAGATCGCCGCTTTTTGCTCAGGCTCAACAGTTGGTCTCTGCCCAAAATGTTCCTGTGACAGAGATCAAGGATAAAAATGTGTCTGATCGAGCTGTTTCTCTGCTTAATCAGAGTGAATTTAAGGAAAAATTCGGTGAACCTAGTAATGCGGAACGAGTTTCATCTGCAAGTAACATGCAAAGTCCTGCTTCCTGCGCAACCTCTGGATTAGTTGGTGATCGTCGAATTTCCTTGGGTGTGGGAGCCGGTTGTGCTGGCCTTGCTGCCCAGTTGGAACAGGGGTACCGTCATGCAAGAGAGGCTGTCCGTTCCAACAATGGTATTAAGTCCCTTTTGCAACTCCTTCAAACACGTGTGGTGATGTCCCCAGCAACTCTTGATTGTTTGCGTGCTCTTGCATGTCGTGTCTTGCTCGGTTTAGCAAGGGATGACACAATCGCGCACATATTGACTAAACTTCAGGTATAAGCTGTTCTCTAGTTCTCTCTCAGACAAATCTTTGCTGATTAAACTTTGTTTTACTCTTGCTTTCGTATGACTTGGAGTTTAGAAGTTGAATGGATCAAATAATAAAATTAAATCCAAAACATAATATACATTCAATATTGTGCATAGTAATCCTGTTGTTAGTATACCTATGAGTGATCTTATGTATTCTGATTCTGGAAAATGTGTAATACTGTTTGTTCAATAACAGTCTCATTTTGTTCTCTGCTTTCATATAGGTTGGGAAGAAGTTATCTGAACTAATTAGAGATTTGGGTAGTCAGACACCTGGAACCGAGCAGAATCGCTGGCAAACTGAGCTAACGCAGGCGGCGATAGAGTTGATTGCGGTATGGCTATAACTTTTACAAGCAATTCTGGTCATGTGTGTAGTGGTCTTGTGCAAGGACTGCAATATGCTTGTCATGAGGTGCTAGCCATCTTGCACAAGCAAAGTCTTCTCGGCCATGGTTTATAATTGCACTATCAGTCATGTTTGCATTGACGAGTGTGGATCCTGAAAGTGTAGTACGATCACTTGATCGAACATACTCCCTAGTATAATATATCTTCCCTTTTGTTTTAGACACAAAATAATATGGGTAGCAAAGTTACATATTTATCCTCACCCCTCACATGCCTGTCAACTGTCTAGTCTCACACAACAGTCCAAGTGTCCAACCATTCATCTGCTTAATCACAACCAGTGCTATACCTGTACCGAAAAAAAAAACAAAAAAAAACAGTCCAACACCGCAACAACCACTAACACGCCACCAACACCACTAACACAGCTCAAAACAGCCGAAACCCTCCACCACCCAGCGACATAGCCGTAAAACGCCCTCCTTACCCAGAACTTCCCACCCACCACCTCGATACAGCCCACACTTTGTCGTGAACTACCCGCAAAACACCATTTCTAACCCTAAAAAGCAGTGGTAATTGGGCAAACCAAACGCTTTGGGGTAAAGGTGGTTTCTATTGGCGTTGCTGGTGAGGGGTAATGATTGTGGTCAGGTGAACCGAGCGACAGTGGTTTGGTCGTGGGTGGGTTGGTTGGTTGGGGCTGAAGTGAGGTGGTGGGCAGTCAAGAAAAGGTTGTGAATGAAGGAGAGAGGGTGTGGGACTGGGTGTGGGACTGTGTGTGGGTTGAGATAAGGTTCAAAGGAGGAAAAAAGATAGTGGGGTTTATTATATGTCTAAATAAGGTAATAGGGAAGATAAGATGACTGAGCCCAATAAGGAAATAGGGAAGATAACTCAGAATAGGTGGTAGTAAGATTTTGTGGCTTAGTTAATCTAGTTTTTTTATTGACAGTCTTGGTTATATCAGTCTTTCTTTTGTTATGGAGCCAAAGACTCATTACTCTTTGGCTATGGATTATAATGGAATAAATCAAAATGGCTCACTAAAGTGGCGGTGCTTCTTACTTTTGTGAAGTAGCGGTCCTTCGATGCAGTTCTCGACGCAATTTTTATCTTGGGTCATTTGGAAACATCCTCTTTGTGTTAAATATCGGCCAGATGTTGGCTCACCAGCCATATATCGCTAGCCCGGTAGGATTGGATAACAACATTGTTTCAATCTGAAAATGCTTTTAATATTGTCTTAAGACCATGTTGTGTGGTCAGTTGATGTGTTGCTTGAGGACCTTGAGGTATTAATACGAACTACTATGGTTCTTGGTTGTACTGAAATGTTAGTTTGTGGCAGTAAATCAACATATGAAACATGACTACTAATGTGTTAATTGTGTTTCCATGAATTTGTGTTGCTTTGGATGTGTGTTTTTACGTTTAGTAGAAAAAACCTCTATCATATTAATTTTATAACTTCTTGTTAAACAATTGGTCTGGTGATTTGTACCCCTACTCTTTCTTATACTAATGATCACTAGAGAGGCCTATGTCTTCATTTCTACACATTTGCATTCGTGTTGTTGATGTTCAAGCTTGTTGTTCTTGTGCTAAACATATTTTGAATGGTATTCGTGTCCTCTTATTTTGATTGCCTAAACATCTTGTGGTCCTCCTATTCGTTCATATATTATAAGCCAACATTGTTTTGCTGTTTGTCTGATATGCTCTGTGAGCTTGGATGCTTATCTTTCTTCTTTTGTTTCACAGATCGTAACAAATTCAGGTCGTGCAAGCACTTTAGCTGCTACTGATGCAGCTACCCCCACTTTGAGACGTATTGAGAGAGCTGCTATAGCTGCTGCTACCCCCATCACATATCACTCAAGGTATGGTAACTTTTTGTTCTCTTATCTGGTGGTCTGGATAACTCTTAGTTTCTGATGTTTTAGTTTTTTTTTTTTTTCTTTTCTTTTCTTTTTGGCAGGGAACTTTTGCTGCTTATGCATGAGCATCTACAAGCCTGTGGTTTATCTTCAAGTGCTGCTACACTATTAAAAGAGGCTCAATTGACTCCTTTGCCATCCTTGTCTCTCCCTTCATCTTTTGCTCACCATGCTTCTGTCCAAGAAATGTCTTCCGTACAAATTCACTGGCCAGCTGGGCGGACTCCTGCGGGATTTTTCAATAGTTCTAAGGTGATCCCACAGAATGAGGACCTCTCAAATCGTGATTTATCAGCTTCCTCAAAGAAGCCTCTTATTTTCTCGCCTAGTTTTAATTCTCGAATAAAATCCCGTGCATCGACTGAGTTCCAAACACCTTCGATAAGCAAGGTCCAGAGTAGCTCAAGAAAGGCTTTGCCACCTGCGGTCCCTCTGGACACTCCATCGGCATCTACTTCAGAGATAACAGCTGATACCGAGGTTACGAAAACGCCAATAGTCTTGTCGTTAAAAAGAAAGTTAACCGATCTAAAAGAGGGAGCTATGTCATCTTCAGCAAAGCGATTGAATGCTGGTGATCAAGGACTTAAGTCTCCTGTATTCCAGACTCCTACCAATGGACGCAAAGGAAGTCTTTTAAGTGATGTCCCTGGCTATTTTACTCCTAATTGTAGTGTTAAGGATTTATACAGTCGGCAAACACCATCTGCCGGCCAGGTTGAAAATTTTGATGAAAATCATGGTGCTGATATGGCTGCCAGCTCAGAGAGGTTAACGCTGGATTCTATTGTTGTTCAGTACTTGAAGCATCAACATCGTCAGTGCCCTGCTCCCATAACCACTTTACCTCCCCTATCTCTGTTACATCCTCACGTGTGTCCCGAACCTCGACGAAGCCTCGACGCTCCGTCTAATGTGACTGCTCGCATTGTTACGCGTGAATTTCGAAGCATGTATAGTGGGGTCCATGGAAGTAAGAAGGATCGCCAGTTCGTTTACAGTCGGTTTAGGCCGTGGAGAACTTGTCGGGATGACGCCGCTGCCCTTTTGACATGCATGACGTTCCTTGGAGGCTCATCCCAGATTGCTGCCGGGGGTCATTCGGGTGAGCTCAAAATCTTTGACCTCAGTAGCAATAATATTTTAGAGAGTTGCATCAGCCATCAGACTCCTGTAATACTTGTTCAGTCGAACCCTGTAGATGGAACCAATCTTGTTCTTTCGTCAAGTTCTCTTGATGTGAAGCTCTGGGACGCATCTTCAATATCAGGAGGGCCAGTTCAATCTTTTGAAACATGCAGAGCTGCTAGGTTTGGGAATACAGGGACTCATTTTGCGGCCTTGCCCACTGAAATTACCCAGAGGGAAATACTCTTGTATGACATACAAACCCACCAGTTAGACCAGACATTGTCAGACACCTCTTCTGGTCCCTCAGGTCGGGGTCATGCGTACTCCCTTGTACACTTTAGCCCATCGGATACAATGTTACTTTGGAATGGGGTCCTGTGGGATAGACGAGATTCGGGACCTGTCCATCGATTTGATCAATTCACAGATTATGGTGGCGGTGGTTTCCATCCTGCTGGAAATGAGGTATGTCCGTCGTCTTAGTTTAAAAGGTCATATTGTCAAATGAGTAAAGATCCACGTCCATATCTAATTTCAAAAAGCGCACCTCAAGTGCGCGTAAGTGCAAGTAGACCTGGCAAAATAAAGACGAACCCTCGACCTGAAACTGAAAATAAAGTTAATGTGATTTAAATCGAACCGGTTTAACCCGATCTGAAACTATCTGAAACCGAACTGAATGACCCGTCCAGTTCTAAGTGCAAGGTGCACCTAACAAAGCACCATTAGTATGCACTTTCCCATTTATATCTAGTTTAATTATACCCTTCCTTATGCGCGCTCCGTTAGCGCCTAGATTTAGTTTTTTTCGTACTCACCATCTTAAAAATTGAAAAGAAATGGTATTTTTGCACAATGATTTTGTTTTAGAAGTACAAATTTGTATGCACAAACAATGGGCCTCTTGTGCACGAAGTGTACGCCTTTGTTCTTTGCCATGTCCCCTCGGTGCGCCTTGTACCTTTTAAAACTTAAGTCAAGATTCTTGGACCTATTTGCTGCTGGAGCCTGGAGCTAGGCATTCACTTATATTATCTTTATTTGACTTTGGAGATTAACAAGTAAAAAAATCTGTCTCAGCTTGATTTATCAAAGACAACTTCATTGATTCTTTAAAAACTGTTAGTGTAGTCATTGTATATGGTGAGAAAATATCATTCTTAACATTGTTTGACAATCAAAGTGAAGAGGGGACGATATAAATGGGATAATGGGAGTACAATATTGTTCTGTGAGTCATCTGATTTTCTGAACATTTGATACAATATGGCTAGATGAGTGTATGGAAGTATTCCCCTTGTTTGCTTCATAATTCCTGACGGCATTCAATTTGCACATATGGTGACAGGTTATTATAAACTCCGAAGTGTGGGATTTAAGGAATTTCAGGCTTCTTAGAAGTGTACCTTCTCTAGACCAGACAGTCATTACATTTAACAGTGCGGGGGATGTTATTTATGCGATATTAAGGAGGAACATGGATGACATTATGTCTGCTGTCCACACACGTCGTGCTAAACACCCGCTATTTTCGGCTTTCCGCACATTGGACGCTGTCAGTTACTCTGATATTGCCACCATTCCTGTGGACCGTTGTGTTCTTGACTTAGCAAGAGAGCCAACAGACTCTTTTGTCGGGTTGGTAACCATGGATGACCAAGATGAGATGTTCTCATCCGCCAGAGTTTACGAGATTGGTCGCAGAAGACCGCCAGATGACGACTCTGATCCTGATGATGTGGAGAGTGAGGATGATGAGGAGGATGACGATGATGAAGACGACATCGACTTAGACCCTATTTTAGGAACTGATTTTCATGGGGATGGTGACAGTGACGCAGATGACATGAGCAATGATGACAACGGGAGTGACCCTGATGATGATGACGACGATGAAGATGGTGACTTTTTCATGGATGGATTAGGGTTTGATGGGAGAATAGAGATTGTGGGAGAAGGTGATGAAGATGATGATGATGATAGTGACACGATGGAATCTTTCAGCAGTGGAGATGGAGATTATCTCTAAATGGTGCCATAAACTCATTTGCCCATAACAAGCCTCCTATGGTGTTTCCTTCCTTCCTATATCCGTCTTGTGAGAATAATGGGAGAGCTGATCTGGACTCTTTTCTAAGTCCAGGATGGCCGAGGGTACCACCCGATAGTAATCTAGTCAAATGCAAAAGGCGGTTTGTGTTACTCGAGTCATTGTAACTAAAGTGAGTTTTGTGGAACAGTGTGTATTTAGGCTTACCACATTTGATAAGAACCTAAAAGACAAACACTAGGCCTGAAATTGTTGTTTCTCACTCACTGTTACGAAATTTTGATTTTATTATTGCATAAAAGATGGCATCAATGGTTTGCTGATACAAGCTACCTTGCGTAAGAGTTTTATAGGATATATCAGGATGTTCAGATTTCGATTGGGTGATAACTGAGCGAGTTATGCTCACACCTTCACACTCCCGAAATCAGATGTCTAATGAGTGGTGGTGGTGGTGGTGGTGGTGGTGGTGGTGGTGATATCGTGTTCTCTCTATCACCGCTGTTCATCTATCCCCGCCCTATTTTTAATTTTATGTTTCTTGAACTTGGTTTCCTGCTTGCCTTGGTTCTTCAGTTATATAATAGGAGACCGTATATGGAAAGCGGAAAAAGAAACAAGAAAAACAAATTTGCTATCAGAGATTTATAGTATATTCTTAAGCTAACTAAATTGACAAAGCTAATTTATATTGTAGACCTATTTCCTATTTTTCTTTTTGGCGGAAGCAGGAGTACAATACCTTTTTGAAAGTGTTTTTTTGGCTAAAAAAGACAAATTGGCCAAACACACCATTTTTCTAATAAGTTAAAAGTAGTTTTTGTAAAGTTCAAAAACATCCTTTTGTTTTTCAAATAGAAACAACAATTTGATGCTTCTAATTTTAAAACACACTTTTAGAAAATTAAGTTTCAAAACCCAATACTTTTTTTTAACAAGTTAGGCTCGAACACGTGTGATTAAATAAGATATTGCTCATAATTATTGACCATTTATCTTTCATGTACATTTTTTTTACTATTTCATGCACATTTTCTAATTTTACTTCTCTCATTTACTCAATTTTCATCTTCCGTCGTCTCTCATTTCCTTTATACATTAATGCACTTCAGGTACATAAAATATTAAATAACCTAAAAATAAAAAATAAATACTTGAAATACTAAATGAATACTCTAAGCAATAACAAGTACTAAAATACTAGAAAAATACTTCAAAATATTTAAATTATAAGTGAAATATACTTAAAACATAAAAAATTAGGTAAAATAAATAATAAATAAATATATTAGCTATTCAAATTACAAGTATGGAGTACAAAATACGAGTTTGTAACAAAAGTGTCACAATACAAAGTATTTATAAAAAGTAATCAAGTGATAAATCCATCTTTATAGATAGAAGTCATAGAACCCCGGAACTAGGAGTGATAATGAGATGAGATAGCTCACGAGCAACTGGAGATCGGTTCGGTCAAAGCTCGGTCATAGCTCAGCTGGGCTCGAGTGCTTTGTCAAGCCGAGCAAACACTGGCTCGACTCGAAAAACTCGCAAACGGCTCGAACATGTGTGATTAGATAAGATATTGCTCATATTTTATTATTATGATTATATATTTGTATCACACATATCAAATTTCACTTATTTGCCAAATATTTTTACATATAACTATCGAGCCTTTTTATTGAAAATATCAAAAGAAAAAAAATCAAAAATTTAGCAATTATATATAGGCTCGATTTGAGCTCGAGCTCGAGCTCGCGTTAAAGCTCACAAGCTTAATAGCAAACACATATTTTTCAAGCTTGGGTAAGCTCGAGATTGGCTTGAACTCCGGTTTTGCTTCTTGAAAAGCAAGGCCAAACTGGGGTCGGTTCGGCTCGTACCCCTTTATCACCCCTACCTGGAACACTTGATCTATCAGTCTACCCTTCTAAATTGAAATAGTTTTGCTGACTCCACCGCAGAGTTTACTAAACAATGTACTTAAATTTTTACAAAAACTGAAATTATCGAACAAGGCAAGTGATCGCAACATTTCAGTAATCAGATACAAATAACAGAACAATGTTTAGCCTCTAGGCTAAAGGAAAGAACATTTGATCACCAAGATGGTGAAATGCTCTAGCTACTTGCATACATTTATGAACAGTATAATGGGTTAAATACAACTCTACGAAACTCCAAATACAGGCTAGAGCTCTCTCACCTTTAAAATGTGCTTTGTACAAGAAATATGCAGCGGCTAGATGTTGGGATGTCAATTGGTGCTTGTTTGCCTACGATTCCAATAAAAGTAAAGATCTAAGATTCTAAAGTCAGCTCTCTGGAGTAGGGTCAGCATCAGGTTTGGCGAGAGGTACGCCCCCGTTCATTCTTGCACGAGCCTCGGCAAACATCCTTTGCTGCTCGGCCGCAGCTTCTTCCTCTGTCATCTCGGCCCCACTACTGCTCCATTTACCACTTCGTACTCCATCTTGCTGAAAGATTTACAGCATGTAATATCATCATAAAGAATGCGAGGGGTAGTTAGGTATCATGCTTCAATAAAAAATGCAATGCAACAAAAAAGCAGGTAGACAACAGCTCAGTGAGACTTCAATGAAAATTGTTCATTAGAAAGAGATTAATTACCATTGTCTCTAATTTATGTTGTTCATATGCGGCATACACCTCTTCAGTGTAGTCTCCAAATCCAAGAACCTGCATATTATAAATTAAAAAAAAAAAAAAAACATGATCGTCAAACAGTGGATGGAATCAGTACCAAAATCACTGTTAGCACTGACACAGCATATAGTATTCGCTTAAAAACAAAATTTTAAATCTTTGCCAAAGGGGTTGTAGATTCTAAAAGAGTAACCTGTGTAGCAGTGTAGGTAATAAGCTACTATGCTAGTTTGATTACTTTTGATTGCATAAAAAAAAACAGATATATGCCATATGAACAACTTTCTATCTGAAAGTTTGCAAGATGTTTTTATAGCATACAATGATCACGAACACATGCATTGCTTCATTAAAAGTATACTTGAAGAGAAGTTGACAGGCATGCCAGATGGTATCATTTTTAACCTTATAACAACCATGGAAGAACAGGCAATTAACAGGAGATCAAGGATACAGGATGCGTAAATGATAGGATTTAACAGTCATGACAGCTAGAATGATCTACGAATGGATAAAGAGTGCCCAGCATAAGTAGGGCTCCAAATCTCCAATGCATTATGAGTTCCAGGTAAATCTAATATACAAGCTTCTTTAAATGACAAGTGTCTGCTTGAGCAATATAGAACAGGAGTCAGACACACGAATACACGATATACTTAACCAGTCATCGGCCCACACACTATCCTATTCTTATCAATCTCCGTCATTCCAATGTTCTGCAAAGAACACCACAAGTAGTGACTATGTGCATATCCTGTTATCACCATAGAAGGGATTTGATGGACTAAAACAAATTTTCATGTCATTCTCCCAAATTTTTTCCAATAAAATGGTAAATCAATATCTCAACAATATAGTCGAGAAAGAAAAAAGATCAGCCTTTCTCAACATCCTGAAGTGGTCTAAGAATAAGAATCACTAAAGAAATCTTATTGGAACACAGTCGAGGGAGACTGAGAAGAACAACTATGAGTGCACTCCAACAAAACCAAGATCTCAATATTTTAGCATCAAGATCAAGATTACTAGCACAATCCAGCGACAAAAGAGAACATATATCATAGGCAGGCACGATTTATGTTTGTAAATGAGAGAATAATACCTGGAGGGCCTTAAGTACATGCTCAGGAGCAATAGTCCGTTTGTCTTCTCTGTTACAGACTTCATTTGATTCTGAAGAAACAAGATTAATGAATTCTGAAACAAGAGGATGTTAAGAGTGAGTAAGAGGTGGAGTAAAGAAAACAAAAGAAATTGGGCATATGAATGAGAGACAGACATAGAGACCGACCTACACAACAGTCGATTAATAAATCTTGAGCATCTCTAGCGACTCGAACTTCAGCAGGCAGCATCTCCTTAATTATCTTAGTCATGGTAGCTGGAAACAAGCAAGAAATATAATGTAAGCATGAGAAAGTAAATTAGAAATACAAGGCAGGTGGAAATACCTTTAGGGAGCGAAGCGTCTTCTTTTGCTTTGCCAACAATGTCCATTGGCTCCATTACCTACAAGTAAACCAGATGGAGTAATTGAGATGAACATATACAAACATTCAATCTCAATAATACTAAAAATTCTTATCTTTCTAATAACAAAAATGCAAAAGAGAAACCCTAAAAAAGATGGGTGAATACAAAACAGTAAATCGTAGTACAGAGTTTACCTTACAACCGGCAGCGAAGAATATAAGAGAAAAAGTCGCCGGAAAAAGGCTGATTTTTAATTCTAGGGTTTCACAACCGGGGAATGGAACAGGCCTTCCGCTTTTCGATATCGACCACCTTTTTTTTTCTTTGTTTTTTTTTTTTTTTTTGAATTTCGTTGTTTGGATCAACCCTATTATTCAAATTTAGAATTTAATTACTCGTATTTGTTTATTATTCATAATCAAATCTAAAATTTATCAATAAATTATGAGGCACATTCACTACTCCCGCCGTTAATATTATTACTTTCACGACATGCTATGTTAATACTACTACGTTCATTACTCCTCCAGATGTCGTTGTTTCTTCGACTGCTCACGCTATTTTTACGGTTAAAATTATTCCCGAATTGTAAGCTAATTTTTCATACTTTCTACGTTGTTCCTACTGCTACTTTCATATCATTATATTTGTTATGACTACTGTTATACATGATATTTCTATTCTTAAGCTACTCGGCCGAGTACGGGGTACTCGACCGAGTTGGTGTCGTGTTGGTTCTATCAGGCTTCTGGTTGTTGGGCACTCGAGCGAGTAGGTTGGTACTTGGTCGAGTGTGGCTTACTCGATCGAGTGTGTCTTACTCGTTCGAGTGTCCGGTTCGTTACGGGTTTTTTCGCGGTTTGATTAAGATAATTCGAGAAACATGTATAATTATGTTTAAGCAGCTTAAATAAATTTATTATCTTTCTTAAAAGAACTTTTCACAAAAGAGAACGACGTAACTGCTTCTCCTACTATATTCATCATTCCAAGGCTAGGGTTCTTCGCTTTTGAGGTTTTTGCATCCTTACATTTGTAATCGTTTGGGTAAGTCATCTATCATAGTCTTATGTTGTTTTGTTAAGTTTGATCAAACCCTAATTGGGTTCAATTGAGGGGTTTTAGGGTGTTTAGCATTATATGCCGTCGTATTGATTGATTGATACTATCTTAGGTAAGGATTTCGTAGAAGAGGCCTTCTAGTTTATTTGCTGTGCTTAGTGCTTGGATCACTGTTCAGGTAGGGTTTCCCTACTCAGTTGGTTGTCTAATTAGTATACATGTAATGTGACGGACTTTTGTGATCATTGTGCGATTGAGATTATTGCGTTGGTTGTTGGTACTTGTTGTGGAACCATTTTCGGGAGATGGTTCCAACCCCATGTTCGCCTCTCGTGGCTCCCATCACAAGAGGGATGTGCACATTAATGATCTGGGTTCGCTCGTTGCGATGAGCGGGGCTTAGGTTGTAAGGCTGCGGTCCCCACTGGCGGCGAGGATTACCTGTTGTGACGGGTAATCTGGCAGGACTACATACCTTGGTGTGTAGTCAGTTACTAGTTACTATGGAGTTTGAAGAATGTTTGTTACAGTTCACTTTGGTTGGTTGTGCATTATGATATGTTATATTATTACACAGTTGGCTGACCCCGTTTATTGTTTTCAAAGCTATGGTGATCCATTCGGGAATGGCGAGCAGTTGGTTTAGCAGGTGATGATTGCTGTTGATGTTGCTTACGGGGTTTGGACAGGGCCGAGTCACCGCCAGTTTTGTAGTCTAGCTTCTGCTGGATAATTGTCAGTTTATGTTTTGTTATCTTTCGGAGTTTGAGTTTGTATCTTTCTTTGAGACTTGTAATCTTTTGACTTAAAGTAATTACTTTTAATATGTTTCATTATGGTTACTATGATGTGCACTACCTCGGGAAACCGAGATGGTAGCACCCTTATACATTGGGGTAGTCCTTGGTAAGGTACCTTGGTGTATGAGGGTGTTACAAGGTGGTATCAGAGCGACGATTTTGGAACCTAAAACCAATGAACGAAATGAACATAGGGTGTTAAAATAAAATGAACCCGGGTAGGAGTTGTTTAGAGCTACCGCAAAGGCTTGGGAGACGTCCTAAGGCCGCACTTTGTTTTTACAACTTTGAACCGGTCACTACGGTGGTGTCAAGGGATCATTGATGGCTTATATGTCTTACATGTATGTTGGATGAATTATGGTGTGAGTTGAATGGTAGTGTTTGGAGTATGAATTGGTGTTGGAATGTATGAGCATGATTGGTGGTCTATATGGTTTTGTGTTTAGTAACAAGTGAATAAGTTATATGTATGTTTACACATGAGGGTAGTTCGAACTTGGCATGACTCGACCGAGTAGGGGGAGCTCGATCGAGTAAGGGCTACTCGAACGAGTCTCTGACACTCGACTGAGTGGGTAATTTGAGTTTCTGAACAGTAGCTTCTGGAAGTTGTTGACTCGACCGAGTGTGTAAGGCACTCGACCGAGTAAATTTTCTTGTAGTTTCTGGTCAGATTCTGGAGTGGTTGCACTCGACCGAGTACATATGGAGTGGTTGCACTCAACCGAGTACCCTTTTGAGGGGATATATGTTTGCTTTGGGCCGTAGGCTATGTGCTTACGAATGTTCATCTTTTTATAGCTCACAGAATGCCACCCAAAATATCTGCTGCGTATATGAGGGCTGCTGAGATGAGCATTGAGGAGATTGCTCACATGATCGAGCATCAGGAGGCTCTCACTGAGGCTCTTAAGAACGTAGGGAAGGCGAAGGAAGTGGTCGTCGATGCTACCAAGATGAGCACTACCATTTCGCGCTTCAATCCTACTACCCCTGAGGGCACATGGGCGCCAAACTTGCTTGACAATTGGCATAGGGAGATGAAGAGTGTTCTGAAGGTGGTTAATTGTCCGGAAGAGATGAAGGTAGAGCAAGCTGCGTTCTGAAGGATTCATATACCTTTTATTAGACATATCTAATAACTTAATAAAATCAATTTAGTCATAAAACTAATGAGATCTTATGCATGCATAACAAAAATACAAAGTAGGAAGAAAACCGATCTACTTACATTGTGTGTGCCGAATGAATATACTAATTTGAACACCTTTCAAATTAGTCTTCTTAAGTAAAATCTCAGCACTCC
>VHZZ01008934.1:21514-32021 GCA_009801015.1 Silene noctiflora
GTGTGACTTTTAGGGACCAGTTGATCACCGCCATCAGTATGACAATAACGTCAAACTTATCTAGCAAGCCAACCGTTATTGATAAACGTGGACCAACTGATAATAATACAAAAAAGTATACCCTTTGATCCTTTTAGAGATTTAAATGTTATTACACTAACTGTATAGGACACCAGCCCCAACAATTCTCTTCAGTTAGACTTCAAAAATATCTTCGTGTCATCCATTCATAGGTTTTCCCTCCAGCCTTCCTTTCAGAGGTAGCCTTCAGAGTTAGTCTTCAGAAAAGTTAAGAAGATTTTTCAGAAGCCTTGTCACCCCTAATGCCTTCAAACACCAAGTTATCATCGGACAAACGAGTTTTTTCGAAACGCCTTCAATCTCGTTTCACCCAGGGGTGTTGCAGGTATGTGGATGGTGAGCTTCTCATATAGTCTAATGGACTTTAAACGACCCTCCCCGGAAATCGACAGACTCTAAAATATTCCCGACGACAAGTCCTTGGCTCAGACCCCTTGAGCTGCCTCGCGTCGCCATAGTATTCAGGTAGTAATCTTCGATAGACCTGAGGGGTATACTTTGAATTTTGCCTTTTCCAAGCCTCAGTCAAAGTGGGGGCTCTGTAGATACCTCGTTTCTCCACCTCCCACCAAACACCCAGTGATGATTGGGCCCGCATATTTAACATACAAAGAGATTTATGACATTTCTTAAGTTCTTCGACAAGTGGTAGCTGAAATAGTCGTGTCAACCCCTTGGTTGTCATCTACGTGCCGATACGGTCGTTTTGACAGTAATTAGAGTCAAATCAGAGTTCGGAGTCAAAGCCGTCTCTGAAACCCGAGACCGTAAATCCCGAGTCAAAATCAATGTGCTTGCCAAAGGTAATGATGTCATAATATGTCGAGATTATGTCTCGCATTTAGTCCCATTTCACTTCTCTAGGCTAAACTTATGTTTATATTACAAAATGTGCATTTTATTTTAGCTTAATACGACAACCCGATCTTTAGGCTCATTTTACGAGGTGATGCCATCATTTTTGGGTCTTGATTATTTCACACAAAGTCATTGAGTTTTGTCTTAGATTTTCAACGCCACCGATATCACCTTAATACGAGTCCTGTAGGGAAAGTTATGCTCAAAATACGATGAGCAGTCGCAGGAGAAAACGCAGCAAAAGCTGCGCCTCTTAGAAAGTGCTGCGTCCCTTCTCCAGGGTAGCTTTTTTCCAACGCAAACTCCGCATCTACATGCTTGCTTGGTGAAGAATCAGTCTTTCCATATTCCTTTCCTAAACCCTATTTCTCGCCTAGTATAAATAGACGGCTTCGCCCTTCCTATTTTTCACGTGAGTGTCCACCCCTTCTCTTCTCCATTTGCATTCTAAGACCACGTGCTATTGCTTTTGACATCGATGTGCTTGTTCACTCGACCACGTAAGTCCAGATCCTTCTGGATAACAGTCTCGTTGCATGACCGACCAATTTGACCAATTTCACTTAATTAATCAACTTAATTTCGTTACTAAATCCTTTTTCAAGGGCACTTTTAACTCTACATCGAGTTGAGCAACCACTAACGGCAACTTAGTTAAATCTCATTTCGTAAACATGTAATTCTGAGGGTGTAAATTTCACCTTTAATTTGTATTTATTATCGGTATTTATAATTTATGTACGAGTTTTGTTGATACCCATATCCGTCGATATTATAATTTTCAGAAATCCTGCCCAACACCCGATAATGATAGGACACATGTTTATTACGCTGATCATTAATTGATTCTGTTCTGTGATGCGAGTCGGGTTTTGTTTGACGGTTGTATAATTTAAATGAAATTTGAATTATTTGTTTTGAATTTTCATCGGTTTTATATTTTAGAATTTATTTGAAGTTTAAAACTTTTGTTTATGATTTATTTGAAAAATAAGTTAATTTAAAAGTTTTATTTAAATTTATTTGAAAAAGTGAATTGTGTGACGATTTTATAATTATCGCTTTTAACTCGGTTTGAGAAATTGATTTTAAAGCGGTTTTGAACCCGTCTTTTTGGAGCGTTTTTTGAGCTCGTTTTTTGCTCAAATTGGGCTCGATATTCAAGGTGATTTCGATGCATATTCTACCTCCCCGATCCCGTGTTAAAATCCCAACCATAGGCCAGCCATAACCCCTCTAAACCAAGCTCAAAACTCATCCAAAATCAGGCCCGACACCTTACCTATGCTCTGTTTTCAGCAGCCTCAAAACCAACACCAAACACCCCAATTCCGGCTCCTATTTAACACAACTCTCACCTCACACCTAGCCCACATACCAGCCCTCCATCCTAGCCCTAACCCACGTCCAAAACATGCCCTAAACCCAGCCAAACACGAGCCTAACCCCCTGTTTTACACGCATAAAACAGGGTATCAAATCCAAGCATTCGAGGATCTAAACCCGCATCCATTTCAAACCTTAGAACAAGCCATACTTTCCATTGTTTCCCTAGCTTAATCACCAAGGAAAGGGAGATATTTTCCCAATCTCAACCAGATCACCATATCCCCTCAAAACCGAAATAATATCTCTTCCATATCCTTTCCAAATCCCGTCACAATCCTTTCCTTGCCAAAACTCGTTGCCTTAACCACCAAGATAGATCTTTTAGACTCCTAAAAACATATAACTGAGCCTATAAAAACTCTAAAGCACCCCACCCTTCATTCCCTATATACACTCGTCTCACTTCACAAATAAGACATACGGTTTCTCTCTCTCGAAAACCCTAACTCCGCCTCTCAAACTTGAATCGCCCACAATACTCCCCTAATATCCAGGAACTTTCCTCAACGTCCACACAAAAGAATATACGAGCTTTATAGAAAAGTTTTGCTCTCTAATTCGTGTTTTCTCGAGTTCTGGACTTCTCCTGTTCTCGCTCGTTTTTCTTCATTTTAATATCTTTTTTGCTCTTGTTTCTTGTTCTAATTCAAAAGTTTGGATTACCACAATTATAAAACATCTTTTAAAATGAATTTTCATCAAGAAACGAAGTCAGAATCGTTATTTGAAAATTGCTGCACAAATCGATTCAAAAATCGCGTTTTTGGACAGCTACTGTTTTCATTCGTTTTTCTTTGTTTCAATGCGTTTTTTGTTCTGTTTTTTGTAGTAAAAGGATAATTTGGAGTCTCACGGTTCGAAAACATCTTTAAAAACGAAATCTGAGTAAGAAACGAAGTCACAATCTGAGTTTGAAAATCGCTGCACGAAGTGCACAAAACCGTGTTTGATATTGAATTACGAAAATCGATGCACGAAGAGCGCCTTCTTCTAACACTTGAATACGGTATATCGAGTGGTTTCCAAATTTACATGTAAGTTGAGGGTGCAAAATAATCCTGATTCTCCTCTCCTCCTCTCACTCGTTCCTATTGTTAGTTTGTTTGGTTATTACGGTTTATTTCAATTGTAATTGTAATTAATCATTGTAATTTATTGTAATAATTTAGCCAATGTAATTTAATTTAAGGGTCGTGTTTGTCTCCTTTTAGTCTATGTCAAAAATGCATTTACAAAACAACTTGGACAAAGTAGTTTAAAATGCATTAAACAACCAGGACAAAGTAGTTTAAAATGCATTAAACAATTAGAAACCAAGCTCGCATGTTAGGGTTAAAATGATGTGTGCACTTTCATACAACGATCATAGTCCTATCCAAGTAGCCATCATAGTCCTTAGTAAAGGCCGTTATTGCAACGAGCGGGGGCGGTTGTTTTATTAATGAATTTCCCATCACATACTTTCACACCGAACTCAAATCTCTTTCAAAATGGTTTCCATCCAAATATTCTTAAATTTGGTGGCGACTCTAGACGTTTTTCGAAACCCCGTGGATGACCGATTTCCCACATCCACATTTTGGCAACTCCGCTGGGGCTGTGTAACTAGAAAAAGGAAATGATGGCTAATAGGATAACATTATAATCGATTTTGCATACATACATTACCCATTTTAAGACTTTATGAGGACCACCTCACCTATTGGATTGATTTCAATGGTTAGGAGTTTATGTCCACTATGCCCGATTTAAGTATCAAGATGGTACTGGCCGAGGTCTTCAAGTACTAGTTCTTACCATATTGCACACTTTTGGTTATAGGAGGCTTGACTTTCTTTAACAAGGTGGATCATTGGGATAGACCCAATTAGAGGACCGACCGAGGCTTAGAAGAGTCTAGGCTCATGCACGATTAATATGCGAATACTTATGTGCTATGTGATCGTCCTCCATGTCTTTTTTCGAAAATATCAACCGTTTTCTCAAACCGTTTTTTCGAAAAAAACGTCTTCAAACTAAGCATGTTTTAACTCGGAATACTGCCGAAATAGATGTAGATTTTTGGCCAAAATGAGCATTTTATAGCTGGCATGCTGTCCATTTAAAATAACATTTTTCAATCATCCATTTTGAAATCAATTACGAAATGATTTTCACCAAACCGTACCTAAGCATATAATTTGTTTCGAGTCAAGTCTAGCCGTGTCGTAGGTTCAAGTGAACCGTGTATGGTCTAGAACATGACCCTAGTGAGTCACCCAAACCACCTCTTAAGTCCAAGTCAAGTATGTCGACCATTTGGTCAAAGTCAAACCACTAAACGTCCCATTTAGACCATCTAAGATGTTTTCACGAGCCCATGAGCCATGTTGGTTTAATCACGGGTTAGTCACACTAAGTTGGTGTCGAGTCCAAGTCCAAAAGTTAGTTGTGTCGAGTCATAGTCCTTGTTAGGTCTAAGACCCCTATCCCACGTAACACCTCCTATAAATGAGCAATTTGGCTTGTTTTCCGGGTCTGAGTCCGTCTTTGAGTCAAGTTTGAGTTAAAGGTTAAGTCTGTAAGTCGAGTCCTTAACTGTACAACGAATTTTGATTCAAATTTTGATTAGTTCGGGGTTTCTTTGTAGAAAGGCCAGCCAAAACTAGAAGGATGACTATTGAAGCTCTTGTAACCAAGATGAGTGAAACCTTGGAACAACTCATGGCTCATTTAACTGCTATTGAATCTAACCTCACTGGGGAAGTCCCCGTAGTTACCCCACCAGAAACTGATTTTGAGAAGCGGTTCAAGCTGATCGAAGACCAATTGAAACTCTCTCGAGGAGAGAACATCCATTATGAAAACTCCGGGACCTACTCTCGGGTCCAAGATGAGTTGCCCAAAACTTTTGTACTCACTGACATCCCGAAGTTTAAGGGAACAGAAGACCACCTGCAGCATGTCAGGGCCTACAAGGAGCACCTGGCCTTGAAAAGTGTACCTGCAAGTATGATCTCTACCATTTTCGCTCAGTCTTTGGGGGAGTACCCAAGGGTCTGGTTCTATAACCTCGATTAAAGAACTACCCTACATTTGAGGACATCACTATAGAGTTTTGCAAGCACTACGCCGATAACACAGAGATCCAAACCACTATGAGGACTCTGGAGGTCATGACCCAAAAAGAGAAGGAATGAAGGGTTCATGGATTTCTTGACTCGGTGGCGCGCTGAAAGCGTGAAAATAGTCAACAAACCCGAAGAAACAGAAATGGTGGACAAATTTGTGAAGAATCTTCGGCCCGTCTAACGTGACTTACTGAAATACCAAAATTTAAGTACGTTCAAATATTTGACCCGCAGCAGGAGGAAAATCAAAGATGACCTCCGCGATGCTGAAGCTATCAAACCCAAGGGGTACCCTAGAACCTCTTCCTCTAAACTTAAGGCACCTACTAGTACCAACCACGTGCAAACCATTAGATTTTCAGGAGGAACTTCCAAAAGGCCACAACGCTCTAATCCTAGAGTATTTACTGACATAGGGTGTGCCTATATATATGCCCTAGATAGACTCATGGCCCATGGGAAGTTGAACTCCATTGGCTCAACCCCTGAACCACCGTTAGAACAACAGAACCGATGGTACAAACCTGATGCATATTGTACCTATCATCGAGGCAAAGGGAATGATAGGGAAAACTGTTACCGTCTCAAACATTAAATCCAAGATATGATCGAGAATGGAACGCTCCCTATCCCAACTGTCATGTTACTAACCCATTTGGTGATTATGCAAATGGGATCTTTATCGAAGACAATGTTTATATGTCCTACTTATTCGGCCAGTATGCCGCCTAATTGGGGATTAATGTGGGACAAATATTCATTGATTGCTCCAAATTCCAGCCAAGTTCGAAGAATGAGGCCCAAGACCAGATTTGATGATTACAAATCAGAGTCTATTTTCTAGTTTTAGTTTAAATCGAGTCTAGGACTTTCCTTTCTTGCAATTGAGTTTTAGTTCTATGATCTGAGGTGTGTCCTAAAGATTGCTCCCTCTTTGAGTTTGTTAAACGTTTATCATTTCGTATAAAAGGTTCTACGTATTTATATCCAGATCTATTCCACTTTTGTTCATCAATCTAAAACGCACGACGCACTCGAAGGGTGCTACTAGTTAGAAATATATCCTGTTGTAGATGGTAAGGTACCTCAGGATCCGGTGACTGTTTCCTTTACCTATTCCATGTCTAGCGGTAAAAAACCTCCACTAGAACCAGTGCTTAAGATAAGCCTGCGACAAGCCTAGATGTTTGCCCGCAAAACTGTCCCGTCTCTGAAAGAGATGCAACCAACCTAGTTTGTCGAAGAATGTTTTTGTGACCCGATCTATTTGGCGAAGCCCAAATGTTTCATGGAGAATCCAGTTGCAACCGAAAGTGGTGTTTCGAAAATGAAAAACAGGAAAAAAAAGGAAAAAAAAAAGAGGACAAAAATATAGAACGCATTCGAGACACTTACATGGGAATAGTGGGGAATTTTGGGAATCATCCAGCTTGTGTCGCTACACCCAGCCATAGGGTCGAGACATGAAAAGTTGAACCCCCACATTGTTTTACCAACCCATTTGAACTCGGGTTTCGTCAAACCCGAGACACTTTTTTGTTAGTTTAAGACTCTCATTAGACTAATCTAATGTAATATTAAATTACTTGTTATTTAATTTTTAGTCTTAATACACATGCATGCAATAAAAACAACATAAAAATGGTTTAAAATCATCTTAAGATGAATTTCCTCACATTACTTTTGGAAGTAATTTAGGCACGACTCAAGGACTCCTTCCTTGATGTTGTTCTTGAGCTAAAAAATAGGATGATCCTCCAAGATTTTAACTTAGAAATCCTCCTTTGGAAGCACCCAAGACTTACCCAAAATCCTACAAATTTATTAACTAAATAATTTTTTTAGAAGGATTGTATAGTACAAGTAATATTATTACACTAATAATATTAATTGATATATATTATTTATTGTGAATTTTGATGAGATTTTATGATCAACTTATTGATCAAATTTGTGATGAAAAAGTGAAGAAAACAAAGTCCCTCCTTTTTCTATTTTAACCTTCCAAAAGGAGTGAATATAGGTTTTTTTTCTTTCAATTTTTTCACTCCTTAAGTGTGTGTATGATGACCTATTTATAGGCTCTCAAATTTAAAGAATTGAACATGTGAAAACATGTTGTACAGGGCTTTGGCCAAACCCACATGGACATCCAACCAACATGTGTCGGTCCACTTGGACCAAAAACAGTCCATTTCGATTTCCGACATCGGTCCTACAAATGCTTATAAAACTTATATTTAATTATCTTATATAAATAAATATTAAATTAATTATTTAACACTTAAAATAATATAAATTACCAAATAATGTACACTTACCTATTAAGTGACATTTTACCATTTTATCAATATAAAATATGTGTTATAATTAATTATTAGTTAATTTTACAACCTCTTGTAAATGTTGTTAACTAATACCTCCGTCTCACAACATACACAGACATAATAATTTAAATAATTAACCATTAATTATTAAATTTTTAATTATTTATCAATCAATTATCAAATAGTTGAATAATAAATCTCTTTGGCCCGAGTTCGTAACTCGTCATCAATAAATAAATATACACTTGACTTATAAAAGTTAACTTATACAAAATACTAATTATATATCGTATCTCATACAAATAAATTAGTTCACTATTTGGGAAACGTCCTTTAGATGTGACCGAAAGGGATCAGTTAATCACCGCCGTCGTACAATAGTAACGTCAAACTCTGGTCAGTCGAGCGTTACCGATTTACGTTGATCAACTGACAAAAATAAATAATCCCTGTAATTCCTTTTACGACATTTATTATGTAGACGCACTATTGAGGAGGACTGTTACACCCGTAATATACGAATTTCGTATTTTTAAAGTATTTTGATAATTAATTAGACTAATTATGATTTTAAAACTTATTTTTATAAAATATAAATTTTATGGTATAATATTTATTAGTTATATTATGGTCCGTCTTGAATGTATAGTAGCATTAAGACGTAAAATAAGAGAATTACGACTCATATTGAGTTGATTTGGGCCTAAGTCAATATAAGGACCCATTTAACCCTTTTTTCCACTCAACCTATCATAAACCCTTCTCCTTTCTTTCTTTCTCAGTACACCTTCATTCCAAACAAACTACATTATTGAGCAAAACCTCTCCAAGCTTAAGACACTCATATCTTCTTCGTTTCTCAATCGTTTTCCTTGTTTTTCGCGCCGTTCTCTTCCTTTTCTTCTTCCCCTTCTTTCTAAGTAAGAAAAATCTCATCTTGGACTACTTGGAATTTCTTATCCCTCTCTATAGTCCCTAATTCTTGTCTAATTTAGTCTAGTTTGTTGTTTAGGTGAGAATCTTGAAGAACCGAAAGCCGACTCCTACATAATCGAAGACTTGCTTGAAKATTAGGAAGCTTAAGGTAACGGTGATAGGTTTCTCGGCAATAAAATTGGAATTTTGGTGTTTATTTGAGTAATTTTGGTGTCTTACATATTAGTCGATTAATTTACATACTTGGATGTATATTTAGCTTTGTTCATGATTCATGTTGCTTCTCTTGTGTGAATTATGGATGGTTAGGTCAATTTTATATAGTTGTTGAAATTGCCATCTTTTGCATATTTTTGGTGAAATGTATACAATTCATGTTAAGTCAATGGAATTCTTGTGAAAATGTTTTGTATGGGATGTTGGATTGCCTTATTTGATGAATTTACGTGTTATACGTGTTTACCGTGTCACATGTATGCTGGAAATTCGAGTAGGAAACCATGTTATACGTCGAATTGCTGAATTTCGTCTACAGGTGTCCCCAGCCGGTGGACCGGCTGCCGGTCTGCCAGCCGGCTGGGAACATTTTATTTCAAAAATGTTCAATTTTCTTATTGGGTGTGTCCCAGCCGGTGGACCGGCTGCCGGTCCAGTGGCCGGCTGGGAAGTCGCTGTAAGTTGGGTTTAATTTTCAAGTGTCGGGTTTMCCCAGCCGGTGGACCGGTTGACGGTCCAGTGCCCGGCTGGGAGGTTTTTGTTTCATATTTGTAATTTTGGTATGTGGGTGTTTCCCCAGCCGGTGGGCCGGCTGCCGGTCCACTACCGGCTGGGAGGTCTCTGTCACATATTTTTGGAAATTCTGGTTTTGCCTAGTGCACCAGCCGGTTGGCCGGCGGCTGGTCACCTGGACCGGCTGGGAGCACCTGATTGACCTTTCTTAATTCTTTCGCATGGGTATGATTAATATGCAATGAGTTCATGATTTGTTTACGTTATGCCTCATGTTTCGCATGTCTACTCACATTGCTCTCATTTGTTTACATTTGATGCTCTTAATGATTCTAATGATTGAAATCGCCATGTTGCCTCATGATGTTGCTTAACTTGTCTCCGTCTCACTTGTGCTTTTCTGGCAAGTGAGGTTTATCCACTTGTGCTTTTCTGGCAAGTGGAGGGTTAGCCACTTGTGCTTTTCTGGCAAGTGGAGGGTTAGCCACTTGTGCTTTTCTGGCAAGTGTGCTTATCTCTTGGCACAAGCGCCACTCTCGTGCTTTTCTGACGATTGGGGTACTCGACCTCTTGCTTGTAGATCGAGTCTTGGGTGTGCGCTTTTCTGCCGCATGTCGTAGTCTGGCCAGATATAGACTAGGGCGTACCTAGCTAGTCGTCCTACCAGGGGAAAGTATTGTGTCTAGAGTTTTTCTTTTGGAGCTTTTTATAGTTGTTTTGAATGAGTGCATGTGGCGTGTTTCATTAGAATTCATATTCGGGTGTTATTAAGTTATCAGATGGTTATCCTTTATTGTTTTATAACACGTTGATTATTCATACCCCGTATTCTTCCTGCAAGTGATGTTTGTAATCTCTCATGACGTATCATTTGAGTGTCTTGTGTGGTATTTACGTACTTGATTGCTTTGGTGCTCGTTTACCTGTATTTCATTGTATTGTGGCCGAGAGGACCTTGAGTTACTCCCCACTGACTGTGGCATTCATGTTTTATGAATGACAGGTTGGTGATGCATATTTTTGGGTGAAGACGTGTGGGCTAGCGAGCATGACACCTTGGACCTAGTATTAGTCATT
>VHZZ01008936.1:32268-42794 GCA_009801015.1 Silene noctiflora
TAATTACTTTCCTAATTTAATATTTGGAACGATATCTAGCAAAGCGATAATCGATAAATTATGATTACGATAATTACCCAATTAATTTATCATCGTTGTATGCGTGTTTTAAGCTACGATGCTTTTAGTTTCGATGCACCTCGTTTTAATTAACGAACTAAACATGATGCACCTCATAATCAAACGATTCAAAAAACCAAATAAACTCACCAACCACAACCCTTCTAATTCCTCCATACCGTCCCTTTTCTTCACTCACCTACCATCAAATCCTTTTATTCTTTCACCTACCCAAATCTTTCCCACTTCCCACACCAACTCAGCCACTGTGCATACATACCCAGTGGAGGTTGACGGAGCCCTAGCATCCGCCGTTTCCCTTACTGAACCAGGTAACACGAGCAGTATTTGCTTTCATGTAGTCGTCTTTTTTTAGACTATCGACCTAGAGTAGCTATCCACCCATAGACCGTGCTCAAGGGCTGGGTTAGTAAGCACACTAGAGACCCTGACCAGACTTTTATTGACCATAGTGGGTGTCTGTGGTGGTGGCGGCAAGGGTGGTTTTCAATGGATTATCCATCTGGGTGAGCAGGGGAAGAATATCGTGTAATTAGAACTCAACCTTGAGTTGTCTGACCTGGGTGATTTAGGGTTGGTGTTTGGGCTTGAGTCGACCACAGTGGTGGCCGGGTGGTGGTCAGAGGATATGTCAGGTAACGGTGGACGGAGTAGCAGAGAGCAGGGGGTGATTGAGTGGAAAACAGAGTGCGTGTGGTGTGAGTATATGCTGAGATTAGTAGGGGTTGGTGAGTCGTATGAGGCGTCTGGTGTTAAGGAGGACCCCTTCTGGAAACACCGTGGGTCAGTGGTGGCTAAGGTGGTGTCCATAATTAGTGGTGTCGGGTGGTTATGGAGATGTGGGTTCGTTTTAGTGTCGGGTTCTGGGTTGATTCTGGGTTGATGGTGGTGTCTGCCTGGTTTTGGTGAGGCCAGGAGTGGTGGTGTTTTATGTCAAGGTAGTGACGAGGCTGCCACTGGAGCCCTCATGTGCCGGTGGTGGTAATGGTGGTTGCCAGTGGTGGCAGGGGCAGCGTAAACAGTGGGGTTTGAATTTGTACCACGGGTCAAGATAGGTGAGTGTGCGAGGTGGATTTTTTTTTTGTGGTGGCTGGGCTCGGTAGTTGGAGTCGAGGTCGCTGGTGGTGTGAAGTAGGGTCCTCCGTGGTGTAGGGGAGGTAGCCACGGTGGGATCGGTGGATGTCAGACGCGTGGTGGTGGTGGTTGTGTGTGTGTGTGTGTGTGTGTGTGTGTGTGTGTGTGTGTGTGTGTGTGTGTGTGTGTGTGTGTGTGTGTGTGTGTGTGTGTGACGTTCGTGGCATGTGTAGTTCGTTGGTTTTGTTTGAATTCTTTTAATTAATTGAATTCGTTTAATTCGTTAATTCGTTGTATTCGTTTAATTTTTTAAATCGTATTTATATTTCATAGTTCGTAATTATTATAGAATAAGTCGTATTAATTATAATCCTGTATTTCGTAAATAATAATTATTTAAGTTGTAATTGCTAATTAGAAGGTAAATTATTTATAAGGGATATAATTAAGATATCTTGAGGAGACAGGATTTGTAATGACACGCTTTACGGACTTTTGGAATACGGATAATATAGTAATAATAATAATATTGTTTTAGGTGACGGATTTGAAGTGGAATATTTCTGGGCCTTTACTGCTTTTTTGGCAAGATTTGCTTTACGAGGTAGGATAATTTAATCTGTTATTCTGCTTGTTTATTCCATTTGCATGCTATGTTTCATTGGATGATTTATGATGTGAGTTTATGGCATGTTGAAATATTGTATTCATAAGTCTGCCATATGCATTTGTTATCGGTTTGGATATGGATTGAGTTATGATATGGTACTGCATTCATGGCATATGCATTTTAGGATTGGATATAGGTTTGGATATCCCTTCGGATGCCAGTTTGATATCCCTCGGATGTCAGTATGGTATCTGTGATTAAATGCCCGGGCTGGTTCTGCAGACCTGTCTCTGGATAACCTCAGCTGTTAAGCTAGTTTCTCGATTTTGATCGAGGTATACCCGGCCATGGATTGGCGGGTTGGAGTTTCTTGTTGATGAGCTCAGTAGAAGGCCATGGCAAATGCATACTCATACATTTTCATATTTATTAACTGTTGATTATTTATCCTACTCAACCGTGAGGTTGACCGTGTATTCGTTTAAACACTTGTGATGATCCGTAATGGGGAGCAGAATTGACAGGTGACAGATGAGACAGTTAAGAGCATGGAATGGCGTGAGGACTTGGATGGACCGACTTAGAAAAAGATCACCTGTTTAGAAGTCTGCAGTTGTATTTTAATTTCCGGTGTTTATTACTTTGAGTATTGATTTAACAAACCTTATAATTTATTTAAAGTACTGTGTTTCATTCACTTTGATTATCTACTACCTCGGTTACTCCGAGATGGTAACACACTCAATTATCCGGGAGGACCTAGTACAGGCTCCTGGATAAATGGGGGTGTTACAAGGTATCTCACGATTAGCCTTTCTATTATCTAGACCAAGGATGGTCTCTCCCAAAGTTAGCCAAACTGGGCTCCTGCGCAATTCCATTTGTTCTATAATTCCAAGAAAACGGGGATCCTCTCCATTTTAGCATCAACACGACCCTTCAAAATATAGCAATGGACAAGACAAGATCCAAAGGCTCGGTGCCTCGCCACATATGAAATAGTAGGGTCCTCCTTATTTATGAAACGATCCACCAAGTTGAACATTCTCACACCCTTCGTAGTCACGAGACAGTCTACTTCGGCTTTGGTTAATCCTAATAGATACATAAACTTGTTCTTATATCCTTGAGAACTAGGGGGTAATATGGGTACACCTTCAACATCCCATCCACCAATTGCAGCAAATTCATCAGGAAAACGGCATATTTCTCTTCTTGGAAATACAAAAACATGTAGATCAGAATTCCAATACTCCAAGCATGCATTTAAGAAAGGCCTCACCACTTTTACTTGCTTAATGCTAATGATTTGACCAATATTAAAAGCGGGCATATCATGTTTCTCTACATTGGAAAATTAATTTGCCCATTCCTTGAGACGAGATTCAAAGGCATCCATCTTTGCGATTTTTTTTTGTGAAAATTTTGTGGTTTATATGAGTATGTAAGCTACAAGGTTATAAAAGAGAGAATTGTGAAAATAAACGTTCATCTGAGGCATCTATATATACTATTCGGGCTTTCCTAATTCCGCTCAGCAACAGACAAGCCTAAGAGAGAACGCAACAACTGCTGCGCCTTCTGGAAGGGTCGTAGCACTTGGTACGCCTCTTCCCCATGCCTCTTCTCTGCAGTTTTCTGCGAAAAGATTACCTAATATGTTTTTTGGTATTGTTTCATATTCCTATAGGATTTTAAGGACTCTTTTTGCGAAAATTTGACTTTCCTTACTTTTATCGGAATTCCTTTTCCCCAATCGAGTTTGCATTTCGAGGCAGCCACTCCCGACGTATACTTACCCATTTTATTTTCATTTTCTTTTTAGGGGGAAGCACTCCTCCACCGTCATTACATTTTGTTTATATATTTTATTTAAAACTTCAACATTCTCAACTTATTCATTTTTTATTTTTTTAGGGGGAAGCACTCCTGTCTTTTAGTCGTGCATCGCGTCTTGGTCCACTTACTTTTGGGGCTACTTTTATTCTTTTCTTTTTTTTCTTCGATTCGACTGAAAGTTACATTTTAGGCCATCAAAACTTGTAATTACATGTTTATACTTGTTTTAAGTTGTTTTTCTGTGTAAATTTCGGCAGCATAACAACTTAAGTGGTCACTATGCCAAACCTGTTTCCAAGCTAACCTACAGGAACAAAGTCCATATATACATCCATCAAATAGCAATGGAATGCAGGCACATATATATACATACCAAATGTACAAAAACACATGCAAGACTCGAGCTCATTCCCGAGAACAAAACAAAATTCAAAAAGTACAAAAGGAAGGCTGATTGCTACACTTCTCAAGCTCTATGCCTCCTAAGGTCCTCGACCATCGCCTCAATTATGACAATGTCAGCATTGCGAACCTCGAGCTCCCTCTCCAAGCGGGCCGTCTCCTCACGTGACCGCTCCAACTTGACCGCCAACTCACGCTCCAGCTGCAAAACGAAAAGAATAATTATCAACGTGCAAAGCAAACTTCTAAAGAAATTCAAATTTCTATTTAAAACAAGGAAAGGTTCTTGGCTCTCCTCCAGAACGATCCTCGAGTGCCTGAACGGCTATCGCTCGCAGTCGGTTGGCCATCCGCCACAAGTCCATAAGCCTCGACGGCGCCACCAACATTTTCAAATCGGATCAACTCTCATATCATGTTCTTACATGCTAGAAATAAAATAAAGAGAAAAGTTTGGACAAAGAACTCAACCTCCTCACAACATGCTGCCACTTGTCGAGGCCAGCCTCGGTCACCGCCTCGGGGAAACAAGGGACCTCCATTGACACTGTCATGCTAGCTGGCCCCACGTAATAAAAAGTCTCAGGAAAGGTTGTGGGCTCGGCACCAGCATTGTGAATCTCCTGTTAAAACAGAAGATTCTTCAATACATTTTCCTTTCGAAAGGAGAATCATATTCCAAACAAAAAAAACGGGAAGAACTCTTACCACGATCAGCCAGTACGTCAACCTCCTCAGAACAAACTTCGAGTACTCCAACTCGGGAAGAAGGAGAATTTCGCCAGCAGATCCAACAATGTCGTCCGTCGTCTCCGCCTCGGTAGGCTCCCTAAACATCATCTGCGGTGGATCAACGGAGACAGTGAAGGTGTCACGGAGACACTGCCTAGCCAAACGCTCACCTAAGTACCAAATAGGCCCCATAGGGGTCGCGAGAAGGATTATACTCGAGCTCCGAGGTCTAAGTACCTCAGCCACGAAGGCTGGTGCTCCAGTGTAATCCTCCCAAGGCCTCGGTACCCACTAAAGTCACATTTCAAGGGTCAGGCAAGCAATATCGAAAATAGACAACATACAAAGACTAGAAAGAATACTTACGCCATCAAGCTGTAAAGCTTTGACACCTCTCTTGCAGGTGTCGTAAGAGGAATGCTGACTCTTCTGCCTGCAGATGATCTAGTCCCTTACGACAAGGTACTCCCTAGGCACGTCAGCCGCCCTCGTGGGTGCAAAACAAGAAAATTACGAGTAGATCCAGGCCTAAATAAAGGACAAAACGAAGATTTTAAATGATTATTCATTTGCCAAGTCAGTTACTTACATGTTAAAATTTACATGTCAAGTAATCCTTTACTTATCTACGATGATCCTTCATTTCGCCAGAAATCATTTATAAATTATCGTTTATTTATTAAACAATTTTTTATTTATCCAGTAATCATTTACCTATATCTACGGTGATCGTTCACAAGCCAAAGTAAGTAGATAATCAATTCTTTTTCACACGAGCTATATACAAAAGGAAAAGGGAAGATAAGCATGTATATTCTATTTCTATTTATATTTCTATAAATGAAGAAAAATACAAAGATAAAAGGAAGGTTCATACCTCCAAGTTAAGTTCTGGATACACGGTAGCAGGCGACGTCCCTCTCTACAATAGCTCGAGACGTACCATGGCCCTTATGTTACGAGTGAGGAGCACAAAGCTAAAAGTAACCCATTCCAAACTACCTAGGCCACCCAAGTCAGCAAGAAAGGGAAGAAGAATCGTCAACAACATCTCTCCCTTTTCTCCAAAGTAGATCAAACACAGATACCATCAAAGCAACAAACGGGCCCACTGCTCGGCTGTACACGGCGGAGGAGTCACCCAGCTCTGTCTCTTAGTCAACTGTACGCTTGGAAGAGTCTTACCATCAAAGTACTCCTTGACGTAAGAACTCGAAACCAGACCGGGTACCCTAGCCACGGCCTTAAGCAAAGACCAACCCACCAGCCTCCTGGCCTCCTCCAAGTCAGCTCTCATGGCCGTCTCAGGGCACGCTATCGACTCATCTCCGTAAGGCAAGTTGGAGATCTTGCCGAAGTCCTCCAAAGTCATCCCGATCTCATCGAACGGCATGTGAAAGGTCAAGGTCTTGTCCCATAAGCGATCTAGGAATTCCTGGATCAGGCACATGCTGGCACGAATCTTCCTCGCTCGGATCTCGTGGCAAGCCCGTACCAAAACACCAAAGTCACCCTCATCAAGGATTCATCTCTCCTCCTCCGTAAACCTCTCTTGGGCCTCCATAATGGTCTTATACCCCGAAAATGACCTTATGTAGCCAACTTCCTGCAAATTAAGACACGTGTTTGATCAATCAATTGTATTTCAGAAGAAAGAATGCAAAATTGAAAATCTAAAAGCTTACCAAGGTCCTCGCCGTGCGGTAAAATAGGTGACTCTCCTCAGCCCAAATGAGATGCTGAGCATCCCATTTATCATCCATCTCAGGTGCCCGAGCAGGCTGACGACCACCTCTCCTAGTAGTTACCCTCCTAGGCAACTCCTCCTCTACATCCTCCTGGACCCCCGTGTAAACCACAAAGGCTGAACAAGAGTCAAATTCCATGTCCATGAAGTCTCATCCAAACGTCGAGGGCATATCCTCTGCAAATTCAAACATTTCAGGCCATTTCAAGTCATTTTCATGCCATTTTTCAAGCCTTTTCAGACAATTTCAAGATTATTTCTAGCAAATGAACAAAGATGTTTACATTGAGTTCCTACATATCCTAAACATGCCTTATGGCGACGGTGAGTCGAAATTTCGGCAGCATTTCGCAACAAATAGCCTAAACCAACAAAAAAGTGTCTCGGGGAACAGTCGCAAACCGAAATTCCGACATGATAGCAAGTATACCCATAATCCAAGGATTCCAAAACATCATGTTTCATCGATTTCAAACTAGTATAAGGCCATTTTCGATCTATTTAAGTAGTTTTAGCCTAAAACCCTCACATTTCCCTCCCATTTATTCTATACTTGACAAAAATTCAAAGTAAACAAATGGTTACGCTCCTAGCATGGTATACTATGCATTCCTAATTTCAATTTCATGAGGCAAATGAATTTGAGGCAAAAGCCCCAAATTTTCGAAATTTTTGGGTATATAAACCCTAATTGCAAAACAAAATTCAAGCTACACATTCAATTAAAGAAAGAGACGGAATGCATACCTGGAATAGTCATAATTTGGGCAAGTCTTGATCGGTTTATGATGATCATTGATGGAGATTTTGGTTTGTTTTGTGTTATTATGAAACGAAATATCGAATATGAATGAACATTATATCGTGTTAAATTCCAGACTTTATCAGACCGGGACGAACTCGGGAAGAAACGCAGCACCTGCTGCGCCTTTCCTGAGATCGCGGCTCATGTTGCGCTCATTCCCCACCAATATTTCTCGCTTTAAAGTCGTTACGAGTTCGTTACTCGTGGAAGTTACCCTTTATTCGTTATTCGAAACGTTTCTTTACTCGTTTTGAGGTATTTTTCATAAGTTACCTTCTACAGACATATTTTCTCATCAAAGATCGATTTTTTCTCCCCAGCGGGTTACACATATTCCTTTCTCAAAATTTTCCACTGGCATTCTTCAAACCTATTTCATCGAGTTCTTCTTACACCGGGTAAAACTAACATCCCACTATTTATATTTCTACGACAGGTAAAACTGACGTCCCGCTATCAACATCCTAACCCAGGTAAAACTGACATCCCTCTATCTACATTCCTAACCCGGGTAAAACTGACATCTCGCAGTCGATATACTAAAACCGGGTAAACCTGACATCCCACTATCTACATCCTACCGTTCCCACGGAGTTTCATACTTCAGGAAGTTTCAGGTATGATCCCTTGTTATGGTTGGCGAGCCTCCTTACATAGTCTAATGAACTTTAAATGACCCTCACCGAAAGTCGACAGACTCTAAAATATTCCCGACGAAAGGTCCCTAGTTCAGTCCCCTTAAACCGCCTCGCGTCGCCATAGTCTTCAGGTTGTAATCTTCGATTGACCTGAGGGCTATACTTTGAATTTCGTCTTGTCCAAGCCTTAGTCAAAGTGGAGGATCTGTAAATACCTCATTTCTGCACCCCTCGCCAAACACTCGATGATGATTGGAATGCATGTTTAATATATGAAGCGCTATTATGACATTCTATTAATTCGACGTCAAACAACTGCCTAAATATTCGTGTCAACCCCTTCATTGCCATCCGCGTGCCGATACAGTCCTTTTGGCAGTAATTAGAGTACATTTGGAGTCCGGGTTAAAAATCGTCTTCATTTTCAAATACAATCATCATTTTCTCAAAAACCGTCTCAACTCTGAGTTGAGATATTTTTTAAGAATCCTAATATATCTCAAATATTCTTAATATTTCAAAAATATCGTGTTTCGACAAAATAAGGAAAACAAATCCTTTCCAAATTCTGAAAACGTGGAAATCTTCGTTGCTGAACGAGAAACACCTCCAGAAGAGGGCACATAACCTGTTGCGCCTCTTCCTGGGCTTGTTTCCAGCAGCGTCTAGATCTTCTTGTATTTTTTTCCGTATTTTAATCCTTCCAAAACTCTCACCTCATGATTAGTATAAATAGAGGCCTCCGCCTCACATATTATTCACACGAGTGTCCGCCCCTTCTCTTCTCTCTTTGCATTCTAAGACCACGTGCTATTGCTACGACGCCTACGTGCTTGAGCATTCTCGACCACGTAAGCCTAGATCATTCTAGGTACCAGTCATATTTTGCATAGGCCTACCAATTTGACCACTACACTTAATAAACTTAATCAATCAATTTGTTTTCTAAAATCCTTTTAAAGGGCATCTTCGTTACATCGTCGAATTATGTCGTTTTACGCTTCGCAAAAATGTAAGTCTGAGGGTGTAAATCCCATTTGTATTTTATTTTATGTATTTAATCTTATGTAAGAGTCTACGCCATAAGTATTCCTTCAAAACCATAAGTTTTCAAACTTTTTTGACGGATCAGCAAGGAAAGACTGTCGAGAAGAAACACAATAGCAGTTGCGCCTTCTGGAATAGTCGCAACATCTAATGCGCCTCTTCCAGGGGATGCTTATCTGCTGCTTCTCTTCTTCTTCTTCTTCCTCGAGTACCAATTGTTTCGTCCTTTTTCGTTTTAATTCGTTTTCTTTCACAAATTCCAGTTTCCAAATTATTTTAAGTTATTTCTTCGACTTAAATCCCTTATAATCAATATTTGTGGGTTTTTGTCATTTTATTCAACCCGGATTTTCAATGGTTCGATTTTGTCATATCAAACCATTCATATTCGACTTTGGTACATGTTTTCTGTTTTATGACGATCTTTCATATGTATGTAATCTATTAAATCACTTCAATCTCGAGTTTGGTATCAATAATACATCTAAATTAACCAACGAACATTAACAATATGCGAGTCTGACTTTTACAGTCAGAATCCAACTCAGAACAGTCGCACAAAGTGATGCGCCTCTTCTAGAGGCGCAACACGTGTTGCGCCTGTTCTGGGCTGGCTTCTTCCTCTGAACTCGTCTCGTTCTGACTTAGCTATTCTAATTAGTTTATAATTAACTATTATTCGTATTATCGCCTTTTGTTTCAGCGTTTAATATTTTATTTCCCTTTTTGACTAATTTATGGCATAGATTCGTCTTTCATTCTTTGTAACGTAATTTATTTTCTTCATTTTTTTATCTTTCTCCTCACATGTAAATAAATATAAAATATCCATTTTGACCTAATTTGCTTGCTAATTTTATGTGTTAACCGACTTAGTTTAATTTAAATCACATGCTATGATTAAAACGTGGGTGTTGCATTGCATACATATAACTAATGACATATCCAATATAAATGACATTCCCTGATCATTAGCAGAGGACCCTATCGAGGCGGGCGGGATTAGGTGTTCTACTATGAGTTTCCTAATACGTACCATCACCCCTTACTCAGATATCTGTGAACACCAGTTTTCATTGGCATCGCAAGAGTCATTCTAGACATTGAATGCTAAGGGCAACGAATTTCTTAGTGTTTATGTCACTAGTTTGTGTCTTAACATGACGCGAAGTATTCAAACGGATCCAATTATACACAAAATTGGTGGCGATTCCACAAATGCGGGCTTATTCAAACCATTCACCAGTTTCATGCCTTTCAAATCGGTAACGGCCCATGACGTGTTTTGTCAACACGAGGTTATGGGAGAAGTACCGCCTCGTCAAACATACCAACGTGCAGGTGCGCGCGACGCGGGTGGCCCATGTCCACAAACCCCTTAGAACATGTTTTTTCCCTTGGAATTTAAACTCTATCCTAAGCTTGCTAAAGTCCCAAACAAAAGGACCCAAATAAACTAGCCATTGAATACCCAATACCATCTCACAGCCACCCAATGGTACCAACATCACATCAGTACTGAACTCATCATCTTAGAACTGCCATTGAAAT
>VHZZ01008937.1:15256-34491 GCA_009801015.1 Silene noctiflora
ATCTGTTAGGACGATAGTGCTGAGGCTGTGGTTTTAGGACCACAGATGGTTCTGGATATGATTGAGCAAGTAAGGCTGATACGACAGAAGATGAGAGCAGCTCAGGATCAACAAAAGAGTTATGCTGATTTGCATAGCCGGGATGTTGAGTTTCAGGTGGGTGATAAAGTTCTTTTGAAGGTCTCACCTATGAGGGGTGTCATGCGTTTCGGCAAGAGGGGCAAGTTGAGTTCGAAGTTTATCGGGCCTTATGAGATCTTGGATCGCATTGGTGAGGTGGCTTACCGTTTGGCATTGCCACCAACGCTGGAGTAGGTGCATAATGTCTTCCATGTATCACAGCTCCGGAAGTATGTTAGTGATCCTTCCCATGTCTTAGAGGTGGAGAATATAGAGCTGGATGAGTCTTTGATTTATGTAGAGGTACCAAAGGAAATCTTGGACCGTAAGGTGCGAAAGACCAAGAATGGTGAGACCGTGTAGCTGAAAGTACTTTGGACCAATCATAATGTTGAAGAAGGAAACTTGGGAAGCCGAGGATACGATAAGGGAGCGGTATCCACATCTGTTTGATCAGGTATGGTTAGTTACGGGGACATAACATTGTTTCTTTTAGGGGGTAAGAGATGATCGCATCTGTTTTTCTATGGTTTTGCTATAGTTTTGAGTGAAGTTTTGAGTTAAGTTTGACATTGTTTCCAGTTTAGTCGGGATGAGGTGAGTTATGTTTGGGTCATGTGGTAGTGTTACCAGTTTTAGTGTTGTCTTTTGTTGGTATGGTTTGAACTTCGGGGACGAAGTTCAGTTTTAAGGAGGGAAGACTGTAATACTCGGTATTATTAGTATTGGGACACTCGGTAGAGTACATGGTACTCGACCGAGTACCCAGTGGTGTTAGTCTGTCAGTGTTCTGGAAGTGAGGAACTCGGGCGTGTGCGAAGCACTCGGTCGAGTGGCCTGCACTCGGTCGAGTGTCCGGTTCGTATCGGGTTTTTAGCGGAAAGTATAATTATTAGAACGAGAAGCAGTAATTCTTTATTTCGCTTTTTAAACAAAACCTAGACATCGTTACTGCTCCTCCTTCTAGTTCTTCATTTATGCGGCGCGTCAATTTTCTCTTGTTGGGATTTCTACGCATCGTAAGACTGTGTTTGTAAGGGTAAGTCTTTAATTAAGTCTTTAAGCATGTTATTGGAACCCTAATTTCGGATTTGGGGGTTTTTGGAGGGAACTGTGTCTTATTGCATGTTTGATTCGTTATAGGAGGAGAATTCATAGAAGAGACCTTTTGATCGCTTGATTGTTCCTGAAATTCCTGATTAAGGTAGGATTTTCTACTCAGTTGCCTATGTAATTATATGCGTATTAATGTGACGGTATTATACTGTGCTTTATGAAGTGATTCTATGATTGTGATGGTATTGTGATGGTGGAGTTGGTATGGTGGATGTTGGAGTTTGGTGTGATCGGTATTGTGATTGTGATATTGTTTGTGAGCCATTGTGAGAGGTGGTATCACCCCATTGTTCGCCTCCTGCATTCTCTCAGCGTAGGGGGGATGTGCACATTAAGGGACTTGGGTTATTGTGGGTGGTTTAGGTGGTTGGTTGCAGTCTTCCACTAGCAGGGCTACACACTTCGGTATGTAGTCGGTTACTTGTGATGTGGTGTGGTGATGGTGGGGATGGTGGTGGTGTGGTACTGTTACGTTATTGTTTACATTGTTATTGTATATAGTTATTAAGTTGGCTGACCCCATTTAATGTTTTAAAAATTTTGGTGATCCATTCGGGGATGGTGAGCAGTTAGTGTAGTAGGTAATGATGATGATGGTTGTTGTCTGTGCGGCGGGGTTAGTAGGGTGGAGTCTCACGAGTTATATTAGCTTCCGCAGACTTTATGAGTTTATATTTTGTAAGTTTGGTTTGTACTGTGTTTTGGAAAAGGATTTTGTAATCAGTTAAACTATATTTATATAAATAATGTTTCTTTATTGTTACTTTGATGTTCACTGCCTCGGAAAACCGAGATGGTAGCATCCTTGTATTTAGAGGTAGTCCTTGGTAAGGTGCCTCGGAGTATATGAAAGTGTTACATGTTGTCCTTCAGTTTTCCCGTAACTGTTAAAGTACTTAATAAACATTATTAAATGGTCAAATTTAATATGTACTTACCTCGGGTAACCGATATGGTAGCACCCTTGGTTATCAGGAAAGGCCTAGTTAAGGCTCCTTGGTAAGTAGGAGTGTTACAAAGTGGTATCAGAGTGACGATTTTAGAACCTGTAACCAATGAACCTAATGAACATAGGGAGTCAATTAAAATGAACCTGGTGTATATATGTTGGGAGCCCCTTATAATTGGTTTTGGGTTATAAGGCGCCCTCATTCCAGGACCCGACCCCAATGTGCTTAAGCCATTAAACTCGGGGTGGGATACTGTGTTAAAGTTTGTTTGTATGGTATGTGCCGAACATGTTTGGCGAATGTGGTTATGTGTACCTCATATGTGAATAAGTACTATGACATGAAGTATGAACGATGAGAGTTGTCAGTAGGTGTATGTGTACCGATGTTAGTGGAAGGTTAGGAGCAATGTTGATGTACTGACGTTATTTGTTTGTACCTTGATAAGTATGTTCGAGTTTAGAACTGATGCTATAATGTGTAGATGAGTGTTTGAGTCGCTAGTAATATGGAGTATAGAGTTGATAGGATGTGGTTGTGCCTTCAGTGTATAGTTTTTGTAGACTCGTGAGTAAGAGGCTAACTCGTGACGAGTTCCGGGATGCTCCCCGGGCTCTGAATGACGTATTCTATTGCAGGAACGATGATGTTGACAACTCAATTGTTTATTTAATTTTAGGGGAACTCGACCGAGTACAAAGGCGTACTCGACCGAATCACGCTTACTCGACTGAGTGCAAAGGATTCTCGACCGAGTTCATAAAATAGGCAGAACTTGGTTTAAATCTGCCATTTTGGACACTTGACCGAGTACCTGGGACTCGACCGAGTGGCGGACACTCGACCGAGTGCGGTCCGTACTCGATCGAGTGCCCCAAATAAACCAGAGTCACGATTTCGATATTTAGTTCTTATAACCTAATTTTTCTTCCTTATTTCGACACAATATCACTTTAATTCTCCCACAAACTCTCTCAAACTGTTTTTCCAACACCGGAAGCTTGAAGATCTAGTGTTTTTGTCATTCAATCTTGTCCTAAACCGCTTTCCCTCGTTCATTCCTTCCCAAATCGGCAAGGTAATGTAATTTATCTAAGTTTCATAAGTTTTAATAGAAAATCCCCAATTAGTGACGAAAATCCATGATTTCCATGTTTAAATTCATGTTGTAGATGGTGGAACTTGCCTTGGCTCTTGATTTTAATACTAGAAACTGAAATTTGGAGCCAAAACTTATAGAATATTGGAATGGAATTTTTCTAGAGTTCATCCAAAAATATGATTTTTGATGCTTCAAATCCTCTTTGAAAACTAGGAAGGACAATAGGATGCTAGTACTAGTAAGTTTTGCGATCGATTTTGAAAATTTTGAGCGAAAAATCCGTCTTAAAGTTTCACTTACCTTGTTAATGGCAATCTGAAATCCCTCTTTGTTTCCATCCTTGAGCCCTTTCCATTTGTTGTCAACTGATATCATTGCAGCATACCGAGATGGTAGAATCCTTGTATTCAGAGGTAGTCCTTGGTAAGGTGCCTCAAAGTATGAAGGTGTTACATGTTGTCCTTCAGTTTTACGGTAACTTGTAAAGTACTTAATAAACATTCTTGAATGGTCAATTTGATATGTACTTACCTCGGGTAACCGATATGGTAGCACCCTTGGTTATCAGGAAAGGCCTAGTTAAGGCTCATTGGTAAGCAGGGGTGTTACAAAGTGGTATCGGAGCGACGATTTTGGAACCTGTAAGCAATGAACCTATTGAACATAGGGATTCAATAAAAATGAACCTGGTGTATGTATGTTGGGAGCCCCTTATAATTGGTTTTGGGTGAGAAGGTGCCCTCATTCCAGGACCCGGCCCCAATGTGCTTATGCCAGTAAAATCGGGGTGGGATACTGTGTTAAAGTTTATTTGTGTGCTATGTGCCGAACATGTTTGGTGAATGTGGTTATGTGTACCTTATATGGGAATAAGTACTATGACATGAAGTATGAACGATAAGAGTTGTCAGTAGGTTTACGTGTACCGATGTTAATGGAAGGTTAGGAGCAATGTTGATGTACCGGCGTTATTTGTTTGTACCTTGATAAATATGTTCGAGTTTATACCTGATGCTATTATGTGTAGATGAGCATTTGAGTCGCTAGTAATGTGGAGTATAGAGTTGATAGGATGTGGTTGTGCCTTTAGTGTGTAGTTTTTGTAGACTCGTGAGTAAGAGGCTAACTTGTGACGAGTTCAGCGGAAGCTCCTCGGGCTCTGAACGACGTATTCTATTGCAGGAACGACGATGTTGACAACTCAATTGTTTATCTAATTTTAGGGGAACTCGACCGAGTACAACGGTGTACTCGACCGAGTCACGCTTACTTGACCGAGTGCAAAGGATACTCGTCCGAGTTCATAAAATAAGAAGAACTTGGTTAAAATCTGCCATTTTGGACACTCGACCGAGTACCTGGGACTCGACCGAGTGGCGGACACTCGACTGAGTGCGGTCCGGACTCGATCGAGTGCCCCAAATAAACCAGAGTCGCGATTTCAATATTTACTTCTTATAACCTAATTTTTCTTCCTTATTTCGACATAATACCACTTCAATTCTCCCACAAACACTCACAAACTATTTTTCCAACACCGGAAGCTTGAAGATCTAGTGTTTTTGTCATTCAATCTCGTCCTAAACCGCTTTCCCTCGTTCATTCCTTTCCAAATCAGCAAGGTAATGTAATTTATCTAAGTTTCATAAGTTTTAATAGCAAATCCCTAATTAATGACGAAAATCCTTGATTTCCATGTTTAAATTCATGTTGTAGATGGTAGACCTTGCCTTAGATTACGATTTTAATATTAGAAACTGAAATTTTAAGCCAAAACTTATAGAATATTGGAATGGAATTTTTCTAGGGTTCATCCAAAAATATGATTTTTTATGCTTCAAATCTTCTTTGAAGACTAGGAAGGACTATAGGATTCTAGTATTAGTAAGTTTTGCGTTCGATTTTGAAAATTTTGAGCGAAAAATCCGTCTTAAAGCTTCACTTATCTTGTAAATGGCAATCTGAAATCCCTTTTTGTTTCCATCCTTAAGCCCTTTCCTTTTGTTGTAAACTGTTATCATTACAACATGCCGAGAGCTAACGCTAACCGACCACCCGCTAAGCAAACCCGGGCCGGTAATACAACTGAACGGGGACAGGGGAGCCAAGTTCCAACGGTTCCACCTGTGGCTCAATACCCATCTGTAGAGTTTGCTAACTTTAGGCAACGAGAGGTTTTTGTGTCCTTAATGACTCGCAACATCCGGGCTATTAGGTGTGTCGACATAAGCATATTGGAGGAGTTGGGGATCGAGGTGGATATGAGGCATATCTTTGAGACATTAGGATTGATAGGATTGTATAGGCCGAGGAAGAACTTTTATGAATTCCTCACCTTGGAATTTATAAGCTCTTTCTCTTATGATGAGGATGCTGAGACTTGCCATTTTAGGGTGATGAACCGAGATTTTGACCTCACCATAAAAGACATTGCTGAGCATTTGGGGTTGGAAAAGCCTACAATGGACAATTACCTAGATGTAGCCAAGGAGTGCAGAGCTAGTGAGTACCTTTGCTTGTTGACCGGTACCGAGGTCAATGTTAGTGTTATGCTCATCAATGATATGCAATACGTGACTTTGAAGATCTTCTTGAGAATGATGACATGTTTGTTGTATGGGAGGAGTGATGTGAGTAAGCTTAACTCGCATGAGGTGATGTTGTTGATGTCCTACTTGAACTCTCAGAGGGAGGCGAGGTTCTACTACAGTCTACCGGCTATTGTGTGCAACAGTTTAGCTTTCATGGCCCAGTCACCTCACCGTCATCTTAGCTGTAGGGCCATAGTGACCCGGTTGGCCAATTTCGAGCCCTCACCCGATTTCCCGGCGATGTTCAAGAGTGTGCAGGCCTTGGACAAGGATTACTTTCTGCGTCAAAGGTGGTTAAGGGTATTGGATGACAAGACTTTGGCTTAGTGGGTAAGAGGCTCGCTGTGGATGAGGTTACCCGACCCGGCTAACCTTCCGGAGACTGAGCACCTGGAGTAGTGCACCGATTACATGACACCACCTCACCAGACTTACCTTATTCCAAGGCATGTGCTACATGATATGCCGGAGCCTAGTCTAGCCACTGGCCGGGGGAAAGCTGCTCAGATGACTCGAGCACCTAGGAGTACAAGAGCTATGAGGGAGGTACCGGAGGAGGCTCCGTGTCTACTACAGGGAGGCCCTATGTACCAGTACCCGAGCTATCTTACGGTACATGACCCGAGGATGTAGATGAGTGAGCTGACTGAGAGGTTGTCTAACACTTTGGTGTTGAGGAACCTTCATGAGATGACTCAGCAGCAGGGCATTGGGACGGAGCATGCTCAGCCGGTATGGTGGAGATGACCTGGGATCGACAACGGAGTCTTCCACTACTACAGGCTAGATCGGTCTTCGTGGGGCGCGCCAGAGAGTTAAGAGAGTGGATGTCTCGCCAGTTCTTGGGGTGCTAACTATGAGAGTCAATTGGATGAGAAGAGAGGGTGGCTTGGAGGAGGACCTTCATCAAGGTATGAAGGAGATTTTAGTACTGCGCCGATTGCCTTTGGCGGGAGATTTGACGTTGGGGGATCTTCCGGTGGGGAGGATGAGGATGCCATGGATGACGACTCGGAGAGTGGATGTTTTGCCGTTTTTTTTTTTTTTTTTTTTTTTTTTTTTTTTTTTTTTTTTTTTACGACATAGATGTTATTTTGGGATGTACGCATGGCCATAAGGCCAAGACTTACCTTATGTTTAGACTTTATGTTCATGATATTCTAGTTGGGGTTTCTTCGAGTCATCGTATTGGCTTCTTTTGCAGGTAATGATGCTCGTAAGGATGTTAAGGTGATTTCGTATTGGCTTCTTTAGGACTCGGTCAAGTGCTCAGGAGGTACTCGACTGAGTACCCACTGCACTCGACCAAGTGTCTTAAATGCAGTAATTTTGCGGTCTTCTGTTTTGATGTGAGTCGACCGAGTACATAGAGCACTCGACCGAGTACAGCTTACTCGACCGAGTGTCTGTTACTCGACCGAGTTCGATCGAGTAATGGTGTTTTGACCGAGTACAATGTTTTAAAATAGAGTATACCTTGCTTGTGTGATATAGTTTGGGTAGGCAATGTTGGTCATATAGTGGCTATGAGATATGGTCTAATTTGAGACCCGATCTGAAGGGGTTAACGACCTTATTGGGGCATATTGTGTCAGGGGTAACCCATGTTTCTCGACTTTGACAATCTGACTGACCCTGTGGTAGACTCGAGGGTAGGGGTGCTCTTCATAGCGTACATGAGAGTGGTATAGTACTCATGTGACTCTTGACCTTGACAGCAAGGAGGGTGAACTTCGGGGGCGAAGTTCCTTTTAAGGGGGTAGAGTGGATTGCGTGCGTGGAAGAAATTTACATACTTGCTCGTCAAAAGTGTTGTAGTATCATGTTATTTTGTATGGTGTCGTAGTGTTGTAAAAAAAAAAGCAAAAAAAAAAAAAACAGAAGGTTATGTGCGATGTATCCATGTTTTATGTGAATGGTATGATAAGACAAGTTATGACAACAAACATGTGGTATGTGTTGCATGACAAGTAGGATGAACGGGAATGAAGCGGGATGGATAGTGGTGACGTAGGACTGAGACTAATGGATGGTGACGATTAGATGGGTTTTAGTTAGTAGCGAGCCTAACCAGTTAAACCTTAGCGTTGAACAACTTTGGTGTTGGGGAGTCGAACTTTGGGGACAAAGTTCTCTATAATACCCGTCCCATTGGGGGACCCTTTGACCGACCTTAGTTGACATGTTTGACCATGACCATGATAGAACCCGTTGTTTTAAACATAGACTGGACCTAGTATGTGACACTCGGTCGAGTATATGGCACTCGTACGAGTGCGGTTGACTCGGTTGAGTATGTTGGTACTTGACCGAGTGCGCGGTTGATAGCGTAATGCTATATTACGCGGAACTCATAACTCGTAATCAGTTTTAATTTCATTTATTTTCTTCCCTTCTCCTTTCCACAACCCTAGATCAGAATATCTCTTCCCTACCTTTCGCCCTTCACTTTCTAGCCTCTACCTAGGAGACCAACATAAGAGTGGATGCGTGCGTCAATTCCGGCCTAGTTATCCGATCGTCTGATAAGGTAAGTCACCGTCACCATCTGTAAGTCTTAGGTTAGGGTTATGGTTTTAGAAAATCTAATTATATCGTTGTTGTAGGTGTCGGTAGCGGTATCTCGTGATGTCTATATGCGTTGATTGGTATTTCTCGGATTGCTATTCAGGTAGGGTTTTCCTACTCAGTCGGCTGTGGAATAGTATATGTAATGATGTGACGATCTTTGTTACTGCTTGCTGATATTCATGATATGATTGCTATATGGATGTCATTGTGGAGTTTGGAGATTGTATTGTGAGCCATTTAGAGAGATGGTCTCACCCCCATTATTGTTCGCCTCTTGCGTTCTCTCGGCGCAAGAGAGATGTGCACATTAATGGACTGGGTTCGCTCTTGTTTGAGCGGGGATTTTGGTGGTATGGCTGCGGTCCCCACTGGCAGCGTCGATTGCCTGTTGCGATGGGTAATCTGGTAGGGCTACACACCTCGGTGTGTAGTCGGCTTCTGGTTACTATGGAGTTTGGAGGAGGAGGTTCTGTTTACGTTGGATGTTCATTTTATGTTGTGTTATATATGTTATTGTATAGTTGACTGACCCCGTTGTTGCTTTCAAAACTATGATGATCCATTCGGGGATAGTGAGCAGGCTGTTTGCAGGTTTAGTTGATGTTACGGTTGATTTGCTGCTTCATATTATGTGGGATAGGAGACCGTCTGACATAGAGATGTTTGTAGCCTCTAGTAGAGTTGTCAGTTGTAACACTCTTTCATATGTATATTTATGTTGTCGTTCAGTTTTACGTTAACTTGTAAAGTATTTAATAAACGTTCTTGAATTGTCAATTTGATATGTACTTACCTCGGGTAACCGAGATGGTAACACCCTTGGTTATCAGGAAATGCCTAGTTAAGGCTCCTTGGTAAGTATGGGTGTTACAAAAAATACCCATTTCTTGAAAAATATAGGAGAGCCATATCCCATATGGCAGCGGATGAGACTCTTTTGAAACTTGAACAGACTTAGCAACAGACCGAATATGGTGAAATATAATAGAGGGGAGATTCAGAGGAAGTTGCTTAAACAGATGGTACAAGATCAGCAAATCAGAGAGCAAACGACTACCACGGGTTGCCTTACGAGGAGTAATAGTGAGACGCACACAATTAAACATGAATTTCTGTTCATGAGTCATATTACAAGGATAGACTTTAGCACTCGCATTAGACTTGATAGTACTATCAAAAAATTGCAAAACATCCAATTTAGTGACATAAGGAAGTCCAGGCCAGGTATTCTTATCAACTTTTCCAAACCCTTTATTCGGAGTTTTAAACATATGAGCAATATCTTTAGGATGAAGAATCAAAGTTTTACCATTTATAATGGCGGTAAGCATATTGCACAGCGCATTAACCGCCACAGATTTGATAAAACTGAATTAATTCAGGAACATAAACAAGACGTGTCATACCAAAGAGAGGAACCCAGTTTTAAATTCCAATAGCACCAAGAAAGAATCCAATTGACGTCTTTCCCGTCAACCAAGTGGTAGGATAGTACCTTCCGGACATGAGCAAATATGTGAACAACCGACGACACGTCTCAACTTCTGCCTCATCTAACCCAAGAGACTTAGGAGCACGCATAACTCGGTTCCGATTCAGTGTTGAGTAAACTGGAACAGTAAGGCTAGAACTCGGATCATCCTTCTCCTCGTCATTAATAAGATCCGAATCGGAAGGCCGTTTCCGTTTAAGATTCTTCTTCACCCCAGCAACTTTACCTTCAGAATGAAACCGAACCTTTGCCAAATTTTTGTCATACTCTTCTTCCCAGTCTCCATAGACTCTTCAGAACACCGTTTAAAAGGACGTTTTGAAGCAGACGCCTTTCCCTTATCCAATGTAGCGAGAGTCTCCAAGCTCGCTTTAAAGTCATTGGCCCAAGTGTCGTTCGATTCCGCATCATCTTGCTCTACAATCGGGTCTTTCTGTTAAACAGCCCCTTTTCTCCCTTTTCGAATCAATACCCCTTTCCCTTTTCTATTTGTTGGCGAAGGATCAACAATCGGGTCCTCAGAGACATCGTCGACGGCAGTCGGAATTAGTTTCCCATAGTTGGTTGCTTGTTGTTTTTTTGGACCGGGTAGTAACTGATTTAGGTACGATGGTGGGTTTTGATTTAGGGGTGGGTGATTTGGATTTCATCTTGGGTAAGGCATAAGAGTGAAAGGCTTCGGTGGTGGGTTCTGGGTCAGATGTGGGTTCGGGTTCAGATGTAGGTGTGGTGTTTGTTAAACGAGTTTTGGAGCGGGTGGCGGTTATGGGTGTGGTAATGAGGGTTTCATCGGCCGTAGCAGAGGTTGCCGGAGGTTTGGTTTTGGTTGATTTTTTCGGCATGGTGGAAGGATGAAGACGAGTTGGGTTTTAGGTAGGATATGAATTTTGGGGAGATGAGAGTTATAAGGGAGATGGGAATTATGAGGGGTTTAATTGTGGTTGGGATTTAAATGTTTGGACGATTAGGGAGGTATTTTTGAGGTAGGTTTGATGTGTGGTAGATAAGGGGTAGAGATATGGGGAAGATTATTTTGCCATAAAATAATTACATAAAGATACGATATGATAACTTCTAAAAAAAAAAAAGTCCACTTATTACTAGTCTATATGAAACACCGACTAGAGTAAGCAGACTGCACTAAGCACAATAACGTTAGGACACCTTGTCTATATGACACGCTCCCCTTTCCATTATAGTCAATCATTTAAGGGATTAATTTTAGGACGAAATTGACTATGAGCTACTATTCAAAAGACCTAATTCCAATCGAATTTTCTCAAATTATGCTCTAGCTAACGGTTTAGTAAAAATGTCGGACAACAGATCTTCGGTTTTACAAAATTTTAAGCAAATGTTCCCCTTTTCCACATTGTCACATAAGAAATGATGACGTATATCAATGTGTTTTGTCTTGGAATGTTGAACGCGATTTTTTGAAATATTAATTGCGCTAATGTTATTAGAGAAGATAGGAGCACAATTAATTGTCATACCGTAATCCCGCAACTGTTTTCTTACCCATAGAATCTGAGAACAACATTGAGTAGTCGCGATGTATTCACTCTCGGCGCTGGATAATGCGACCATATTTTTCTTCTTGGAGGCCCAAGAAATGAGACACGTTCTTACAAAAGTAGCAACACCGGAGGTTCTCTTTCTTTCAACTGATCAACCTGCATAATATGCATCTGAATACCCAGTGAGAGTGAAATTGCAATCCATTAGGTACCACATATATAAGTCCTGGGTTCCAATCAAATATATAAAAATAAATTTTACTGTAGTCAGATGTGACTCTTTGGGATTTGATTGAAACCTAGCACACAAGCATACACTAAAGAGAATATCTGGACGACTTGCGATGAGATACAAAAGAGAACCAATCATCCTCTATACACCTTTTCATCTATACATTTACCTTTTTCATGTTCGTCAAGCTTTAGTGTAGAACACATTGGTGTATCGAACGGATTTGCATTAGTCATTCCAAATTTCTTTAGCATCTCCTTGATATATTTATGTCGATGGATCATTATAGCATGTGAAGTTTGCTTGATTTATAGTCCCAAAAAGAAATCAAATTCGCCCATCATGCTCATCTCGAATTCTGACTTCATAAGATTAGAGAAATAACTACACAGTAAGTCATTTGTTGCCCCAAAAATACTGTCATCTAAATAAATTTGAACAATGAGCAACTCTTCCTTCTCCGGTTTTAAAAATAACGTTTTATCAATTGATCCTCTTTGAAAACCATTTTCAATAAGGAACTTTGATAGTCTATCGTACCAAACTTTAGGATCTTGCTTAAGAACCTAAAGTGCCTTATCTTATTTATAAACATGTTGAGGAAATTTGGTACCTAAAAAACGGGAGGTTGTTCAACATACACTTCCTCTTGCAAATAGCCATTAAGAAACGCGGTCTTAACGTCCATTTGAAAGAGTTTGATTCCCATATAAGCAGCAAAGGCAATAAGAAGGTGGATGTCTTCAAGTCTAGCCACGGGTAAAAATGTCTCATCAAAGTCAATGCCCTCTTGTTGGTTGTATCCTTGCACGACAAGCCTTGCCTTGTTTCTAACAATGATACCTGCATCATCTAGTTTATTTCGGAACACCCATTTCGTTCCTATCACTGAACGATCTTTTGGACGTGGTTCCAAATGCCACACCTTGCTCCTCTTAAATTGATTAAGCTCTTCCTGTATAGCCAACATCCAATCGGGATCATTTACGGCATCATTAACATTAGTCGATTTTAATTCAGACAAGAAAGTATAATTGGGAAAAAAGTTATGTAGAGAAGATCATGTTCTAATTCCATCATGAATATTGGTCAAGATACTATCTAGAGGATGCAAGCTTTGATGCTTCCATGGTCGAGGAAAAAATGTTTCTGGTTCACTTTAGGATTGAACAACGTTGGTGTCTGTTTGTATCGTCTCTGTCTCTATGTTGATATTTCCAGAAGCAATGGAGCTACTAGAAGCCTGGTTTAATTCATTGTTGGATAGATTTCCTATATGTTTACTTCCGGAAGCAGGTGTTTGTTTTTTCTGATTAGATAGTGCACTATTCTGTTCTATTCCCACTGAATTCATGGACGTCTCAGCATTAGTTCCATCCATGGACGAGGGCTCTTCTTCCAATTTAGGGGTATCATCTCTAATAAATCAATTCCCAAAGTCATTATCATTTTGTAATTCAGCATTAAGCACATTAGTTTCATCAAAAATCACATGGACACTTTCCTCAAAACACATAGTTCTTTTATTGTGAACTTTGTAGGCTTTTCTATTTGTTGAATATCCAATGAAAACCGCCTCATCGCTTCTATGATCAAATTTTCCCAAATTGTTTTTACCATTATTATGGACATAGCATTTTGACCCAAAGTAGTGGAAATGTGAAATATTTGGCTTATGCCCATATCGAACCTCATAAGGCGTTTTCTAATGGATAGATCGAATACAGACACGATTGTGAATATAGCATCCTGTGTTCATAGCTTCAGCCCAAAATTTTTGTGGCAACTCGCTACAAAGTAGCATAGTCCTAGACATCTCTTCCAATGTCCTATTCATTATCTCCAGCACTCCATTTTGTTGTGGTGTCCTACAATCCGCGAAAGTGTGTTCAATGCCATGTTCCCTGCAAAACGATATGAAAGATTCATTCTTAAATTCTGTACCATGATCGGTTCTAATGGAGATTAAATTATGACCTAGTTTGTTTTGCAACTTTTTAATCAAACAAAGGAATTCTTCAAAGGTTTCACTTCTGGCATGTAAAAACAATGTCCAAACTAACCTGGAATAATCATCCACTAGAACACATACATAAAGACTCCCACCTCGGCTTCTAATCCTCATCGGACCACATAAGTCCAAGTGAACGAGTTCTAGAGGCTTGCTGGTACTAACGAACCTTTTAGATTTGAAAGAGATTCGGACATGTTTACTACGAGCACAAACATCACAAATGCCTTCAATATCAAAGTTTATAGATGGTAAACCAGCTATTAAATCAAGTTTGCTAAGTTTTTTCATAGAAGAAAAACCAACATGTCCAAATCACTTATGCCATAAACGAGGATCGTTTTACATCAGTGATAAACAATTAACGGTTTATCCAACGTCATTTCCTAAATCAACCATATAAATGTTATTCACTCGATTTCCTTCAAGCATAATTTCATTATTACTTTCCTTAATTACGTAACAATTTTTTTTGTGAAATTTAACCTTGTATCCTTTGTCACATAATCGGGAATACTAATCAAGTTATGTTTTAGACCTCTAACAAGAAGCACATCATAATTGGAAAGTGAAAGAGACTTACCGACTTTTCCAATACCAACAACCTTACCTTTTTTGTTGTCTCCAAATGTCACATTTCCACCGTTGTAAGCTGATAAAGAGAGGAATTGATTTCTATTAACTGTCATGTGCTGAGAACACCCGCTATCTAGATATCAACAGCTGCTTCCTCTCTTATGGACTTGCAATTAAGTTAGTCACAGGTTTTAGGAACCCAAACAAGTTTGGGTCCCTTCTTATTATAGACAGAATCTAAGGCAACTTTTCTTATCCACATTCTTTTAACGACTCTAACGTTTTGATCTAGACAATTCAAACGTTTTCTACAAGCATTAAATACGTGTCCCATCTTACCACAAAATTTGAAAAGAATATATGTAATACATCAGATTTGTGATCTTAGGCTACTCGGCAGAGTAGGGGCTACTCGACCGAGTAGCTAGTTTGGATGTTATGTCAGTATTTTGTTCGTTGAGGACTCGAGCGAGTGTGAGAGCACTCGGTCGAGTGAGGTGTACTCGATCGAGTGTGTCTTACTCGGTCGAGTGTCCCATACTCGACCGAGTGTCCGGTTCGTTACGGGTATTTACTCGGTTTGATATAAAATAGTACGTAAGGCAGCGTTTTATGTCTTTTCATTTTAAAACATTCTCAAAATCAGTTTTTTCCTATACAAAGAACCGTATACAACTAACGTCTACTATCTATCGATCCGGTGACGTTGTTCAACTTTTATTGGGGTTTTTCACACCTTTTTCCTTGTAATCGATTCGGTAAGTCCATGATCTAGTTTTTATGGTTTTGTTCATACATTAGTGAAACCCTAATTTGGGGGTTTTGGGATTAGGTTACCTTATTCGTTGTGTTGATTCATTTATTATGTTATAGGAAGAGACTTCGAAGAAGAAGCCTTTTGATTTCCTTGTTGTGGTTGCCGGAATTGCTTATTAGGTATGGTTTCCCTACTCACTTGACTGTGGAATAGTATATGTATCAATGTGATGATTCTTGTTACTATTTTTTGATATTCATGATATGGTTATTATATGGGTATGAATGTTGGAGTTTGGAGATGATATTGCGAGCCATTTCGAAAGATTGTCTCACCCCCATTGTTCGCCTCTTGAGTTCTCTCGGCGCAAGAGGGATGTGCACATTAATGGACTGGGTTCGCTCTTGTGTATGCGGGAATTTTGGTGGTAAGGCTGCGGTCCCCACTGCCGGAGTGGATTAGATGTCGCGATGGGTAATCTGGTAGGGCTACACACCTCGGTGTGCAGTCAGTTACTGGTTACTACGGAGTTTGGAGGAGGTGGTTCTGGTTACATTGGATGCTTATCTTCATGTGATGTTATTCTATATTATTTTACAGTTGACTGACCCCGTTATTGTTTTCAAAACTGTGGTGATCCATTCGGGGATAGTGAGCAGTTGGTTTAGCAGGTGATAATGATCAGTGTTGTTAATGTTTCCGCGGGATTCAGGCAGGGACAGAGTCATCACCAGTTCTAGTTGTTTAGCTTCCGCATACTTTGGATAATCATTTTGATAATAAAGTTTTGAGTTTGGTTGTATTCCTTTTTTAGAAGATAAATAAGCAGTTATTTAAATTACCTTTAAATTATGTTTCATTATGGTTTATGTGATATGCATTACCTCGGGTAACCGAGATGGTAGCACCCTTATGTCTTGAGGTAGTCCTTCGTAAGGTGCCTTCGGGTATAGGGGGTGTTACAAAGTGGTATCAGAGCAACGATTTTGTAACCTAAAACCAATGAATCAATGAACTTAGCGTGTCTAAATAAATTGAACCCAGGTAGGAGTTGTTTAGGGCTACCATAAAGGCTAGGGAGACGTCCTAAAGCCGCATAATTTCCTGCAAAACTTCTAATCGGTCACGGTGGTGTGTCAAGGGTCGTTGTGTGTTCATATGTTTTGTCATATGTTTCATATGCTTGTATATATTTCATATGCATGCCGGATTTATGTGTATGAGGTGTATGGATAAATGTGGAGTACATGATTATGTGATGAGTGTGGAATATGATTGATGACGTATTGATATGAGCTAGGAATATGCTAAGGTTATGTGTATGATATGTAAGCATGGGGGTAGTACGTAAGTGGCAAGACTCGACCGAGTGAGGGGGACGCAACCGAGTAGGGGCAACTCGACCGAGCCCCTGGTACTCGACCGAATGGTTAATTTGGTAATTTAGGGCAGAATCCCTGTAAGTTTGAGTAGGGTTAACTCGACCGAGTACCTCACGTACTCGACCGAGTGTTTTTTCTAGGTAATTCTGGTCAGATTCCGGATCAGTTGAATTCGACCGAGTACATATGCGACTCGACCGAGTTAGGTGTACTCGACCGTGTCGCTTGAGTACTCAGCCGAGTTTTTTATGGGAGGAATATATCTTTATTTTGAGCTGTAGGATATGTTCTTAAGTAAGATTTTCTTATATAGTTAACGATGCCTCACAAAAGATCAGTTGCGTACTTGAAAGCTTCAGAGATGACACTTGATGAGGTTGCCCGTATGATAGAACAACAGGAGGCTCTTACCGAGGCTCTTAAGGCAATGGGTATGGCTAAAGATAAGGTAGTGGATACCACCAAGATGAGCACCACGATCTCTCGCTTCAACCCTACAATATATGAGGGCATGGGGGCGCCGAACCTGTTGGACAACTGGCACAGAGAGATAGAGTGTGTACATGAAATGGTTAATTGTCCGGAGGAGATGAAGGTGGAACAAGCTGCGTTCTACCTAAGGAATGAGGTCGGGGTTTGGTGAAAAAAGGAGAGAGAGACGGCGAGGGAGTACTAAAAGAGTTAGGGAGAATATGCTATCCCCTGGGTTGAGTTTAAGAAAGCTATGAGACATCAATTCGTTCTGAGCATGTTTGCAACAAGTTGAGGGCTGAGTTTAACTCTTTCCGGATGACTGAGGGGATTACCGTGGTGAAGTACTACCGCAAGTTTAATGAGTTGGCTCGTTATGTGGATGACATGGAGATGAACCAGCTGAGCTTTTCTATTCGCTTAGAGAAGGGGTTATCGGTGAAGATACTTGAGTGGTTGACTTCTGGGTCCTCACGGACTTGAAGGAGTGAATGAGAGAGATGGGAATGTAGAGAGGTTGGCATATGTGACGAAAGAGGCTAAGGAGAAAGCGAGTGAGAAGTGGAAGGCTGAGAGGGAGGGCACTGGAACTTCTGTAACTACAACCAGGGGAGGGCTTTCTCTGGTGGCTTCGGTTTTGGTGGAGGTTCGTCGTTTGGAGGCCGGGGTGGTAGGAGAATCAATAGTGGATGTGGGGTGACTTTCTACAACTGCGGTGGCACGGGCCGCAAGAGACATGAGTATACCAGTCTTAGTGGGAACGACTTCCAGGGACAGCGCAAAGGTAGGTTTTCTCAAGGACCGGGTCAGAGTATGGCTAGCAGCAGACGAGCTGGGTCATGGCATAGCATGGGAAGTCAAGGCAACACTCGTAACTTCAACCGCAACAACGGTGGGAATTATCAGAGGCAGAATGGGCATGGGAACCAGAACTCGGCTGCTAAGTCGACTGCATCGGCCAACACGATGCAGGGACAAGGCCAAAAGAACAGTGGCAAGCTGTTCATGATGGATAAGCAAGCAACGAAGAATGATACGCAAGGAGTTACCAGTACTTTCCTTGTTAATAATACTCCTTCTTTTGTTTTATTTGACTCGGGGGTGACCCATTCGTTTATATCTAGAGGTTATGCTAAGTCTATGGGTTTGGGGAAGTATGAGTCTATAAGAGATGAAATATTTATACCGTCGGGAGAGTCTGTATCTTGTGGGAAGTTGTATAAGGGGGTGTCTATGGTGGTTGGACAAGTCAACTTCCCAGTTGATTGTTTGAGTTTCTTATGGATGGGTTTGAGGTCATCGTCGAGATGGATCGGTTGGGGAGTTATAGTGCCACTATAGACTCTCACCAGAAGAAGGTTTCTTTAAAAGGGCCTAAGGGAGTTAGAGTGTCTTATCGTGGGTTTGTGATCAAACCCAATGTCAAGATCATTACAACGGTGACGTTAAAGTCTTACCTGAGGAAGGGCTATCCTATCATTTTATGCCACGTGAAAGATAGTAGGATAGAGGAGCCAAAAGCTTTGGAGATACCTGTGGTGGGTGAGTTTAGGGATGTTTTTCCTAATGAGATACCGGAGTTACCAGTGAAGAGGGATATCGATTTCAGTGTGGAGTTGAAGTCGGGGATGGGACCTATCTCTAAGGCCCCGTACCATATGGGTCCTAAGGAGCTTGCGAAATTGAAGAAGCAATTGGATAATTTGATCGAGAAGGGGTACATTAGACCTAGTGTATCACCTTGGGGTGCTCCAGATCTATTTGTAAAGAAGAAGGATGACAGCTTTAGGTTGTGCATCGACTACAGGGAATTGAACCATGTGACGGTGAAGAACAGGTATCCTTTACCAAGGATTGATGATCTCTTTGACCAATTGAGTGGGGCTGGGGTGTTTTCTAAGATTGATCTGAGGTCGGGGTACCATCAGCTGAGGATCCGGAACGAGGACATACCGAAGATAACTTTTCGATCGAGGTATGGTCACTATGAGTATGTGGTAATGTCGTTCGGGTTGACTAATGCACCAGCAGTTTTCATAGACTTAATGAACCGGGTTTTCAGTCATTTCTTGGATCAAGTTGTGGTGATTTTTATTGTCGACATTCTAGTCTATTATAAGACTAGAGAGGAGCATGAGGAGCATCTAAGACTGGTATTGCAAACCTTGCGCGATGAAGAGTCTATAGATCCCAAATACTCAAGAAGGGGAGAGGGGAGGAGGGGGGGAGGTGAATTGAGTATGCACACTTTTTTCGTTTTTCAAAATTACTTCCGTATAAAGCGTGATCAAATGATTACTTAAGGTTTATTGATTAAACCTAAGTAATATATGCAAAATAAAAA
>VHZZ01008940.1:44865-56571 GCA_009801015.1 Silene noctiflora
TGCTAATATAGTGTAGCAAATACCATGTCCCTTTATAAATTAAGATGAAAACAATAATATTACAATAATTTATTTAATTTTAAAATACGATTTTTAAAGATAACCCGTGCGGGCACGGGTTCAAAAACTAGTTTATTAAGAATAGGAGGGAGTATGATACTTGGACACTCCATTTTAATCCAGAACAGCATTTTTTTTATAAAATTTGTTCAATTCCAAACGTAGACACGTATCTGTTGTATATGCCACCGTTTGCCCGATGAGATAAATAATTGGTTTTATTCCTTGCATTTCATTCATTTATTTGGATTTCACCGATGGCATAAACATAACAAAAACAACAAATAATACGAAGTACCCGAGTAATGAAAAAACCGAACAAATTCATCTACATCGACTACATGAGATAATACGTACCAGAAAACGCAAGTCAATCATTTGTTTACTTTGATTAAAATACCGCTTACAAAGAATAAAAAAATAAATAAACAAAGTATCACCAGAAAAGGAACAAGGCGTACAGGTCAAGAAGAAGATGAAAGGAAAATCGAAATATGATCCAAGAACGTGAGATGTTGCGGCCGATCATTCCGACTAACGTAACCTTTCGCCTCGTTCGCCGAATAAACAACATATCCAACCTCCCCAGCCTTCCTCCATAGTTCCTCAGCGTAGCTGTTATGAGCGAAATAAGCCTCAGCATCAACAACATCAACATCCACATCAAATGAATTAACAAGACTGACGCGGATTGGGAGTCGTTGGTAATGTCCACGAGACACACCTTCGAGCTCATCAATCCGCGTCAAGCTGGTCGGGGAGATCTCGTAGATCTCCCCGACCACTGCCCTTCCTCGTCCTGGAAAATTCAAGAGGAAGGGCACCCGATAAGGACCGCATACTAGCGGGTATCGATCTTCGGTTTGATATGTGCCTAAATAGCGCGCTTCGCCTGCGTTTATGAGCTCGATCATTAGTTTGTGATTTGAGAAACCCTTTTTTAAGGTTCCGTATGTGAATATCTTTGTCCACTCCATTGTTATTTGAAATCAGCAGCTGGTTTATGATTGATGAACAAATTGCTAGTATTGTATTGGATTGTGAGTGTGGTAGGTTGGACTTAGGAGATGATGACTGATTAGAAAATGGAAAAATGAATTTGGGGGAGCCGGGAGGTTCCGTATGCTTTTTGTTTGCAGATTCTGCGGCCAATGAGGATCTCATAAATAAATGTGTTGCTGCAATCCTTTGTGGGCCTTTTGGCTGATGATTTTGGGCATGCGTGGTTACTATCACCATTATCATTTGTGACGGACATTTTTTTATCAAAAGCTCGTAATCTCTCTCTCTCAAAAATGGTAAGTGAGAGAGATTGTTACAAGTTACAAGTTTATGAGTCGTTCTAACCGTCACAAACAAGACTTATTGGGTTATTATATTATTTTCGAGTTTGTATCTTCTCTAAAAGAAAATATAATATTGTAAGTACTTCTTTTTCTAATGTCTTTCCTTTATTTTTCGGTCCAAAATTTGAACCGTTAGATCACCTTTAGAAGAGATCTTGATCGTTGAGAAGAAATTGGCTCTTCAAGAAATGGAGAGAAACTTAATTGATTATTTTCATGTTATTCGTAATTTCGTAGCTAGTCTTGCTTAAGATAGTTTATTCGTTTTATTGGTAAAATAAATCAAATTATTTACATTTGAATGATAATAAGACAAACTTTTTTTTGTTATAATCTGGGCAACTGACTTTATCATACGATACTTATTTATTTTTATCATTAAATGAATATTGCAGTCTTAAATAAGAATTTGTGTTCGTGCATCGTAAATATATAAACTACTCCCTTCGCTTTATTTCCGAGGGAGCTGTGAAAATGGCAAAGTCAATATCACACCTTTTTCATTGAAACTAAATTATGAACAAAACAAAGATGAACTTATAACAGTGAAATTCCAAGATCAAACCATGTATATATATGACACTGATACCTCAAGTTTCGACAATTCGACTCGCGACAATGTTGGACCGAAGCTAAAGAGATTTAAACAATTTATGTGCATCTTTGAAACCATTACACAAATGTGATGCTTAAGTTGCGATTCTCAGTCCGAAATTATGCTGAGATGGTTCACCTTATCTTTCGATCTTTGCTTGGCACTCTAGGAATTTTAGCAAGGACCGTCTCATCAATCCTTTTGTACCATTGCTTCATTTCGCGATGTAGTTGTCCACCAAAATGATCAACGTCGTCTTCATATTTCTCGTACACAAATGGCAATAATTGCACGCATATATAACCTTCATTATAAAAATAAAAACAGTAAGTCTCTCTTTATTAGATGACAGTATCCCTCAAAACGGGTTAAATATGCTCTGTTTCTAGTATATGTAAAAACAGAGGTTGTCTTCTTACCTATAAAGAGAAGATTCAGGGTGCTGAGATAGTTCCCAACAAGCGACAACATCAACAGTGTACCTATCGCCTGAAAAATTAACGACTTGAATGAGTCGAATCCTCGTTCTAGAACGAAATAAGTAATGAATTATTACGAATATGAAATCTTACCAAAAGGAATGTTCTGATATCCTTCCCGCTCGAGATTTCAAGCACCTTCGACAAGAACTGATTACATTTTCCATGTAATACAACGACGACATGCTGAAATGTCGATTCATCCATTACAATTGCTGGTATTTCAAGAAGCTTCCTGTATGATAATTACGATTTTATCATTACGACATTTTAAGCTATTATAAGGTGGCATTCAAATTATTTGGCTATGATTGTGAAAGCATACCATTTGAAGAGTTCTGCAAGAGTTCGATAGATGAACGAGGCGAGCATGGCTGTTATGCCAATATGACACACAAGGGTTATGAAATTGTATTCAATAACCTCGAAGAGTAGCCAAATGAATGTGATTCCTAGCAGTATAACTGCTGATACTTTCGGGTTTCTCCATAGTAGTATATTTGCCACTGCAATCATCCAAAATATAAATCAACGAGACTAATGTTGACTCATTTGAGTGTTTTAAGAAGTATCGGGATATTAAACAGTCGATTAGGCCTAGACTAGACCATCTGTTTAAACTTTTGATTGCAAAAAACGAAGCAAAAAAGTAATTAATTGACGAACCTAATCCGCCACCAAGGATATCATGTATGGGCCTTTGACGACCAAGCAGCCTTGCCGAAGTGTTCTCTACTGAAGACGACATTTGCAAATTCGAGGATACAGACTCTGTTTTCGAAACTTGGTAGTGACCTATATGAAGAAAGTAGGGTTCTATACTTTGTGTCTAAGTAAGATGGGATACCAATTAGATCAAGTAAAGAATGCCTTGAGAATCATACTAGAATATGAACATGATTAAAGTTGGCTAAATTACAAGCTTATGTTGTAGGTTTCCTTTTTCCACCTTTGCTTCAACTTTCTGATTATAAGGTTCTTTTTGCCCAAAAAAAAGGGCCTTTTCATATGCAGATTCTCCGATCATCCACCACATTTACAAGACTGCCTCGCTTTAAATTCTTGGAAAGTCGTTGGTTTTCTTTCTTTACAAAAACCACGAGACCAGCTCAGTAGATCAATGATGGAGTTCAGTTGTGTAAATGAGTTACTGTATCAGTGCGTCCCTCGATGAAATTTCGAGTAGGCTAAAGACATTGCTGTTAGCATGCTATCGTAGAGATGCCAGAATGCAGGAAGCAGAAAGATGCAGTATTAAAGGCTTCACGGCTTACCTGGGCCTTGAATGTGCAAGCCTGGATATAACCAGGAACACGGGAATGCAATTTTAGAAAAGCACAAACCTAAGAATATTGCATTATTAAACATAACATGCATACAAATATGCTTTTCAAATGAGATTAATAATAACTTGAAAGAGTTAACATTGAATTATTTTATATAACATGCATGTCAATAATCTGTGTGCTTTTCAAATGATGGAGAAGAATCATAAATCTAATACCAGTCCAACTTTCTGAGCTGCGAGTGCGAGCAGAACTTCACAATCATTTCTCCAACTAGTAATCATTTAAGTTCTAATTCATGACAAGGGGAGATTCGCTCATTACAAGGTAACTCCTACCATAAAACCAACTACTAGCGAATCGCAAATTATCACACCATAAGATTCCTTTAATAACAAGTGGGAATGTAAGAATTACATGAACCAATTTCCGTCTTGTAAGACAGTTAGATATGTATGTGTATCGTGTTTGCCTCAATGTGGGAGTGTATGTGTGAGTAGAAGGGCTTGGCTAAAATTTAGGCATGCCACTGAAATATTCGCTATGGACAGGCGCTTCACCGTATCAAAGGGTTGATCACATTTCTCTCGTGCGAGCAGTAGCTGATTGATCCATCTCATGATCCAACAAGACCTTTAAAGCGAGCATATGTGACTATGAACACAAACAGTATAGCGGAAATCAAGCCCGAGAGAATAACCACCTTGCAACAGAAAATTTACAATGTCAATTTATATGTTTGAACAGACGACTGGGAGAAGCTACTAGGTCAGTAAGTTATGTACCCATTTAAACATGTAGCCGTGATTGTCATTCCAATGATAAGGTATGTTCATGCCAAAAATTGCGGTAACCAACGAGTAGATAGATATGGCAACAGTTCCTGAACTTAGGAAAAGCTCAAGCTGCATGACAAGAAGAAACAAAGTCATTACAATGACCACATTACCCCATAATATCAACAAATCAAATGCTCCTGCGTGTAGTAAGTACGGTAAGGGAGAGAGGGATGTATCATTAATGTGATTCCTACCCATGTGTTAGAAACATAGATACATTGTTTCCAAATGAACCATAATGAAAAATGCGTCAGAAATTGCATAAATCGGGGTCTATTTCACAATATAAGAAAAGCAAAATGATTTGGTAAGTCATTTTGCTTTATTCCCTCACATTCCAAGGTCAAATAAACGAGTCTTTGACATAGAAATGGAAATCCCGTACATAGGTAATTTGATTTAAAATGACAGCTTGTCCACAGAGAATTAAAAACCACACGCAAAGTTCAGAATTTTATATGCCTTCTTATCGAACTCCAAGAACCGTGATCACTTCCATCTGATACCCCGATTCTTCTACCTAAAACATTGAGGTTGGTCTATCTGCTCTTCATTCATGTTCTAAATTGGAGCAAACAAATGTAATACAAAGGACAAGGAAAGAAATAGAGCACCTGAATCAACTGATTACGATGATTGTCAAGCTGCAACAAGAGAAGTTTCAATCAAACTACCGACAGTCACATTCAAGGCTTTCAGTCTATAAAACAAGCTAAAGTAAAGACTGCAAAACCTGAATGTTGATGTAATCCTCAGTATCATCAATGTATTCACGGAGCTGCAAGTTCCAATTCAATACTGTCAACCGAATGCAAGCAGAAATAGTGACGATCTAAACAAATCAGATTCATTTGATTACCATAATATTTTACAGATTATCCTGTCAGTTTTCAACTTTTAACATGGAAAATGAAAGTGTTTATCATTGCGTTTAAGAGTGGACATGAAAATTATTAAGGGACGACGATATTATGCTCAACCCGCATCTTCCACTTGATAAATTATATTGGACGAAGATTAATGAAGATGTTTCAATGGTGGCCACACTAAAAATTGATTATACCATTGTAAGGGACGATGATATTATGAAGACGATAATGGCGTTGTTATAATCGAGACTCCTCCTACATGTTCATCATCAAGGGGTGAGAGAGGGAGAAAAAATAACAAGAAGTGGTCAAGGACGCTGAGTTTGCAAGAAGATATGCTGATACCCATTGCCTAGTTGGTTAAAAGTCGTTCTGCAAATACTATCACAAATTCACAACATTTAGCATATTCTTTCATTAGTACAATAGTACTCCCATATATATGTACTTGATTGGTTTCGTTGAAGTGGAAGAAATGGATTTGATCAATTTCATTTATTTGGTTGGGGTGTTTTGAATGAAGTTAAATATCTAATAGATTCTAACACTACCTCCAATCCCTTGGAATCCCATACCCACCCTCCCCACCCTCTAACCTAGGATTCAAACTCCATTCCCCCACACAAACTTATCTCAAACCAAACATATCTACAATCAAACAATTTTAAGAAAGCCAAACAAAATATCCCTATGGTATCATATTTCATTCCATTCCATTTCGTCTTCGTGAACCAAACGACCCATTATTTCTTACAAATAGGAGATGCTGACTATACTGTGACATATTACAATTTTACGGAGAATTTGAATATATTTCCTATTGTGCACTGACAGTCTGACAGATGTGATTTTGGGGACTTCATTCCTCACACCATTATCGGATTCTAACCCAAAAACGTAGAATTGCTGCCCCCAACAAAAATCAGAACAATTGCAGAAAAAGGAAGCTCAAACAAAAAAAAAAAAATCAATTTATAGTAAGCGGCTATCCCGCTACTTCAATTACTATATTAGAAGTCTCTGTTTGGGATAACATCTAGCCGATGTAGGTATGTTTGTTCAAAAATAAATTACATTTAACCCCATTTAATAAAATAATTCCAGATAAAACCCCGAATTATACTGGTTGAAGTGGTTATTGGATAACAAATGAAGTCAGAAACAAGTGTTGAACGATTTACAAGGAAAGGTGTCAGAGAAGCACCTAGTCATCATCAAATTAAGAAACTGTGCTACTACCAAGGGATGTTCGATTAGTATTTCATGTCCAATGCTAAAAAGCATTGCGTAATAAACTACTAACTCGTTTGGTATTTGAAATTGAACTACTAGATTGATTTGACAGCCTATCATAAGTAATTTGTGCCATCGGTTATACTAAACAACTTTTCTCAATAGGAGTAGAACAAGCACTTACTCTATCCTCGTGAATAGTTTCAATGTTCCATTTTAGTCAATCACCACCAATAATTTACATTTCTCTTTTAAACATGTTTTGTGTAGTGGAGAGTAGGTAATTCGACTTTCTACTCACTTTCATATGCTTCGTAAAAAGTTGATTCAAAACCAAACATAAACTATTTGCAGGGACATACACTGTATACAATGAAAAAAATTGCATGTGTTTTAAGGATACATACCGTTGTTAATTTGTTTAATGTCCCATCAATTTGCATGAAGTACGCCTGTACATTATATGTAAGATTAAGTCCAGATCCCAATTGACACACCTTTCAAACAACTTGATTCCTTCATAGTGAAGACAAACTTTCTTGCTACACTACTATGACAACATAAGTTTTGGAAGGCTAAACAGATTGAATGTACCTCTAGCAGCATTTCAAGTTCTTCAACGTCATTCTCGTCACCACGAACTGTGGCCATACTAGCTCTACTTGCTCTTGATATCTTAGAGCCTATAGTAGGAGAACTCGCAAACCACACAGCTCCTGATCCACTAACAGGTGAAGCAGGAGCAGCCAACTTTCTGGACAAGTAAAGGTCTGCCATATCATCATCATCATCCAGAAGCTGCTCAAGCTCATCCCTTACCTACAGCCAGTGAGATATCACAAATACACAGTTTTCAGATGCAACAACAACATCAGTGGTTTTCTTTCCTGTAAACAACGAAACAAAAAACTAAGCAACAAATACCATTCAAGTTGAATCAGTATGTAACAATTCAACATGCAATGATTAAATTGTGGGCTACGGAATTCATGTCAGAAAATACATCACATTATTGTACTGCCTGGCTTGGAAAACTTGAGGGCGTCATCAGATGATTAAAGACGTAGCGTACATCACAAATTGCGGGAGCCATTGAGGCACTGGGTTAATGTTGTGTAGACTAATGGAAAAAGATCCACCTAAGTTTACCATTGACCACGTATAAGCCTATAAGGCTATAATCCATCTGTCACCTGTGACCTGTCTTTCGCCAAACTCAACCAGCCCTGTACATATCATTTCAATATAATATGCACAACGCAGGCTATTCAAGCACATATATCTACTTTGATCTATCCAACAAACGTGAGTTCTATTAAGGATTAAAGATTCAGATGCAACGGCCTCCATGAGTAAGTGGAAAAGTTCCAAGGAGACGAGCGGTAGTTTACCAAAATCCAAGGGAAATTTGGATGTTCAAACTAACGTCACTGTAGACAGAATGGGATAATTGCCCACCCAACCAAGAGGAAAGAGAAGATAGTAACAGATAAAAGAGAATAACAATAACGGACAGTAATGGCTCTTAGTTTCTTATTTTTTGTTGACACATAATTTATTAGAATTGAAAAAGGAAGCTTGTGGCACATCTCCAACATATTAAATTTCAACCCACATGTAGGAGAACCAAGGCCTTAGATGGATGCATCGCTTGTGTATCTTTAGCAAAAAAGAATCCATGTCTTTCATCTAAAATGCTTATATAAGTGAAACATGGATATTAGTTCTACACAGTTATTTGGTGTACACATTTAGAGAATAGGGTTTTAAGTCTAAGCTACACTAAAAATAATGCAGCACAATCTGAACCTTTTTACCTCTAAAACATGGATGGACGGAGAAAACTAACGTATGTCGAAATGAGTGAAGTCTCACAACCCATAATAAACAATTGCTATAAATCATTTGTGAGAATAGGAATACCTTCTGAACACGGGCAGTCAATCTTGTCATTGCACTCTTAAGTTTCCATACTCTATCTAAATTATGGCTGCTAACTACCACAAAAAAAAAGACAATACAATTGATCAGATATAAATATAGACTGCATAATATTGTAACAGATTTTTTTAGAGCAACTTCACTTTACATGAGATTCTCCATCAAATTGTTAAACTAAATAACATTTCTTTAAGGCAATTGGGCCAGGAGACCCACCTTGGAGGTCAGCTCATCCAATGCAGGATAAGCAGCAGTTTCTAGTTCAGTTGTGCGCGCCGCAAGAAAGCTACAGATTGCCTCTAAAGCAACTTCAAGAGCACGGAATTCGAAAGGGGATTCTACACGTTCAACAGAGTTGATCAGGGAAAAAAAACTTCCTGGTATAGAAATAGAAATTAAAGCACAAGGTAGAGCCGCGGTGAGTGGAGAACATTAGCACAGAAGAATACGAAGCCGTTATCGCCATCAGCATCACTCTCAAAATGATTATTAATTATCCACATTACCAAGGTCATTATTGTGGAGTAACCTTGAATGTAGCTGTTTTTTAAAATTAACATAGATGAGTTGCTTACCATCTTCTTCAGCCGCATCAACATCATGCGCACCTGACTCTTTCCCGTCTCCTTGAAGACATAACCGTCATTGAAGTTCTTCAACTACAGGAATTACATTTTCTTCTAAAGGATCTCGAAGTAAAACCTAATAATAAGGAAACACCCACATCTTTTACAAACCTACACCTGACTACCTCGTAAACAGAGCTTAAAACTTAAAGATCATACCAAACTGACGTCAGAGTTCAGACAGGCAAGCCTACTGTAGCATATACTCCATCCGTTCCAATCATTTGTTTACCTTCTTTATTCTACGTGAAGGTATTTTAATCAAAGTTAAACATATGATTGGGACGGAGGGTGTACTATACTTCTTTAAAACAATTCTCAGACACAAAAGTAATTTTGTCAGATTGCTGGCACACAGTTTCAGCACCATAAGTCAGTATCTTATATTTCTTATGTTGCTGCTAGCATTAAATGAATCACATAAAACCGCCTTAAAGAGACTACCCTAAACTTTAAGAATGTCCAAATGAGATTTTGTGATACATAATAGTTAACGAGGTGAGGGTTCAATCTCAGTTTGTCTGCGCAATTACTCTCCAAATACATGAGAGTAACATCAGTGGCATAATTGCATAAGTTTCACATTCCGTGAGGTTCTTACCAAGAATACAACACTCAAGTCACTATAAAAACTAACTAAGCCGGCAAGAGTAGAATACCTCATCAGCAGTTATAATCGCCTTGAGATGCTAATCACCCAAAAGAATCAACAAAATCAAAATCACCCACAAGTTAGTAAAAAAAAAATACGAGCAAATTAATGAACCGAAACCAGAATACCAAATTAAAACAAAATGAGAAAGAAAATAACCTCCAAATTTAAAACAATGGCTTTCTCACGACCCAAAATAGTAGAAGGATAAGAAAGAAGAGGATCCAAAATCCGAAGATCACGAGCATGTATATTAACCCGTTGCATAATAGCATACTTATCAAGATCAAGCACAGTTCCTAACCCAGTTGAATCAAGTAGGATCCAACTTCTACACCCGGTTGGCTTCTTCTTCAAACCCACGACCCCCATTTGCGGGTCAACTGGTACTACGTATCCTTCCCTGCCCATTTCTCTGTAACAATTTACAATTTCAACATTATCATCCTACATCAATTGCGATTATCAACTGATACCTCCCTCCGTCTTAGTCAATTGCTCACCATTACTATTCTATGTGAACGATATTCTATCAAAACTAAACAAATGACTGGGACGGAGCGAGTAAATCACAACAATTATAACAAGTCAACAACCCAATTGATACCTCCCTCCGTCCTAGTCAATTTTCTTTCTGAACAATATGATTCAAAGGTAAACAAATGACTGAAACAAAGCGATTAAACCATAACAATTATAACAATAAGTCAATAACCCAGTTGATACCTCCCTCCGTCTTACTCAATTGTTCACCCTTATACGATATTTTTCAAGAGGTACGGAACGAGTAAATCACATCAATTATAACAAAAACAACAAGAAGAGTCAGTTGACAGTAACAGAATATTGTTTAGTAGAAGTTGTGAAATTGACGAATCATCGATCAACACATGAATTAAATAATGATTTTTGGTAACTAATTTGAATAGAATAATGCATTAATTTAACAAGGAACATAGTACCTAATACTTAGTTTATAAATTGAAAAAGATGCGAAAATAGTTTAATAGAAACAACGGGGATTGACTTGATGCATAGTGTACCTGTGCAAATTACATGAAAAGGAACAAGACGGTGAAGAATGAGACAGGAACGAAGGCGGCTACATCCTAAATTCCTAATGTTGCGTACTCTTTCCGAATTGCTTTGGGCCTCGCGGGACTCCCTAAATGCAAAAATGGAAAGTTTTTTATTACTCTCCTAAATTAAATGCGAAAAACAAAAGTTTTTTTTATGGTTTACTAGGGTAGTTCGAGCCTAACCCCACCCGTTTTTCCAGGGTTAAGACCCGTAAATTTCGACCCGCCGATCCGTTCGACTCTAACCTGAAATAAGACGTTATTTAAGGGTCAAGATCCGGCCCGTTGGGTCAAGGATAAATCAATAATTTTATTAAAATATTAATATTTATATATTATATTTGAAATAATAATTAAAAAAATTATGATTTCTAATACTTAAAATAACAAATGCATTAAAAATCAATTTTATATAATTTTTATAGTATTTAATAATAAAATAATTATTTAAAATACTTTATTTTTATAATTATGTCAACATAACAAATGTAAACATTAAATATGATTAAAATATTAATTTTAAATCAATATATATATCTATGTCAAGTATCATAAGGTGGGGGTGAATTGTCCTACATCAGAAGATTATCATGAGGTGGGGTGATGTCATGATTATAAATAAAAGTTATAACTGAAACTTAGATATCAACACAAAATATTTTGAGGGAGTCAAGTGCGATAATACAAGCAATAATATACAA
>VHZZ01008946.1:9645-23722 GCA_009801015.1 Silene noctiflora
CTCGAAAAAAGCCTCAAATATATATTTATATTGATTATTGTCTATTGTTATATTATTTTGACGTTTGATTCAACTTTATATTAAGGATTTAAAGTTAGTTTTAGAGTAAGAAGATATGCCAAAATAATACTTACGTATAACAAAATATGTTATCCGACTAGGGTAAATATTTTGTACAATTTTAAAAATCTTCGTCACATACGTTTGGTCCACTGTCTGATCCACGCTCAATCGAATTTGGTCCTGAACGAAATACCTAACCAACATAAGTAAGTGGATTGTGGACTATGCACCGAAATGAATAAAGTTTAGTTCATCTGATTTGATGTTTAGTCAGGTCAAATGAACACTGTACCCTACCAATGGCTGAACTAGAATTGTAAACATTTCTTTCTTCGAGTAATTCTCAAATACGATTATACCATTCAAACTTTTAGCTTTGGAAAACTCACCTTTTACACACTAAAATGTGAAATATATGAAATAAAGTGATAATAATCACTTATAATTATGAGTTTAACATTATATTATAATCTTATTTTAACGATACTTGTTGTATGTCCTCTCCAATAAAAACAAAAAGAGAATCTCAAACCAATATAAGAGCAATTAATAAACTATACTACTAGTTGTATATAATAACTTTGGTGGTTTAGAACCCAAGTTTCGTACTAAAGAGAATGATGTTCTTTTTTTTTTTTTTGGTACAAGAGAGTGATGTTACTCCTATTATATTAAATGGATGTTGTTATAGAATAAAGATCTTAGTCATAGAGATAAGAGATTCTTAATCCAGTGAACGATTCACCATTAACAGTGACAGACATTCGGTATGATTTAAGTAATTAAAGACATCTGAGAGAAAGTCATTCTTCTATTCTTTACAATTATTTAATTTTCCAAAATTATTACTCGGTATAAAACACATAAATGAAGTGTTTTTCCCATTTACTCTCTCATTCTTTGAAATGACCTCACATTAATTTCTATGGAGAGGATAGTCTTTAGACACTAGTATACTAAAGATTCTTGTTCGATCAGCTGCATTGTAAAATAACAATATAATCCTATATATGTCCCGCTGAATAATAAAAAGTATTTTAATATGATGGTAAACGTACCTCAGGGCGCTCTTCTTTATCAAGATGAGCGGCTTGAGAATCAAGCATCATCGACTCAACTGTCAATTCCGTTGAGTGTTCCACCCAGTACTTCTTCATCACTTCTCGCTCTTCCGCCATTCTTCTTATTAATATTATTATTATTATTATTATCCATTAAACAACCATAAACATATAAGCAAACATGGATCATCATCCATAATGTACTTAATTATAAACAACAATATGACAACAAAAAATTTACCCATGATTACCTGTACGTACATTAAATTGACGATAATTGTTATGTATATATTAGGCGGGCTTAGTCGATACAAAATACGGAGACGGTAAATAGTCCATACATACATTACCATCAGTAGATAATGTCATGTTACACGATTTGTCTCACTGTGTTAACATTATGTTCATCGTTTTCATCCGTATGTATTAGTCATTTGTCTCATTTTGTTACGTACGTCGTAATTTCCTTAAAGAAAGAATCCGTGTTATAATTATTAGCGTAAAATATACATTGAAATGAATCAACAAATCTAAAATTCAGAAAAACTGGACAAATTAAACCCGAGTACCTTATTAGTTAGTTAGTTTGATCAGCCGAGAAAGGAGGGAAAGAAGGAGAAGAAGAAAAATGAGTTTGTATTACGATTGAAGATAATGTATATGTTGGAAGATGGGTTTAAATAAGAGTAATTTGAAATTTAAGATCCTTCAATGGCGAGACGAGAACGAGAAAAGGTCCGAGATCTAGAGTTAGAAGATTGGCCTCTTTGATACATGAGAAGTGGAACTAATCCACTCCTGGTAATTGGTAACAGTGCCACACCCACTTGAACAACAAGCTCTGATCTTCTCAACAATGCAACTAACAATAATAATGTGGTGTGATGATTGAGATGATATTTGTTTGTGTGCATCAATGTTGGTATGGAGAGTGCTCTTTTATAGACTCTTGAGAATCTAAACACATATATTTTCATATTAGACCGTACTATTCGTCTTAAGTTTAAAAACACCTCAAATATCATACACCACTTGTGTATATAACAAAGATTTATTGTTTTTTTCTAAATTTCTTACTATTATATACACACAAGTGAATCTAAAATGAGTGATTGTGGATTTGTTGAGCTTGTGTGTGTGTGTGGTGAGATTGCAGAAGGTGGGGATTCCCCTCTTGCAATTATTTTTGGGTCTAGTGGGTACCATTGTGACTCATGCTATACATCATGTAGATTCCATAGATTCATTTTTATGAAATTATGGCCCTTGTTATCTATGGAACGTTGTTATCTTCTTTTTTAAATGTGTTTTCTAGGGTCTTAGAGGCCATTTATAGGTGGGTTATGGGTTCTTATTGCCTACTTGTTTTATTTTTTCGGGTCTAAAAGGAGTTATTATGGGTAATTTTGGTATTAGCAGATCATACTCGGGTTATAAGTGTCACTATTTGTCGTTTATGAATTTATTGGCTGAATTAGTTAATATTTGTTACAGTGATTCGTCCACATTCTTACAACTCATTACAACCGTAAGATTGAATATATGTTGATAGATCATATAGTTAACACTCTTTCCAATTGTGGAGCATCTCAACTTGGATACTAGAATCAAGAATCAACAATTGTGGTCATTGTTATGCACTCCTTTTTCGAATTATAGGAGATTCTTACCTTGGATGCATGTATCAAAATCAAGAACCATGATTTTTTTTTTCTCTTTTCTATAACATAATACAATTATTAGAGACATAACAATTCGCGCAAATGACACTAAGTACGTTAATAATATAAGTAATATTATCTTGTTATTTCATAGATTCGGATTGAACGAAGATAAAATTAACGCAAATAACGGTAAGACCAGACCGTCTTAAGTTTAAGAGAGCAATCAATGGAGGCATGGAGCATTATTCGTGTGGAAGCTCTCTTGCTTTGTTGAAGCGTCAACCATTTTCCGCAATTTGTTGCATATTCATATATAGACCCCACAAGTTAAAAGCTATACACTACAAATGGGAGATATTTGTCACTATCATACCTCAATTAAGATACACTACTCAATAAGAAACTATTATCATACTTAGTAAATTAATCTCAGCTACAACGCCAATACTTGACTTGAAAAAGAAACAAACAACAATCAATAATGGACTAACACTTGTTGGATACAAGTACCGTCCTCGCATGACACCATGAAATTTACGGCGATGATAATTGATAACGCCACTACCGTTTTGTTTAATGTCCACTCAACTACAAGCCAATTACTAGAAATTTAGGGCGATGATAACGCCACTAATATTTTGTTTAACGCAACAATACAAATAAGGTTCACCCCGACCAATTCCGAAATTAAGTCTCAAACATAAATTTAATACGGAGTATCAAAGTCCCCGCCATTGTTCAAGGAAAGACCAATGTTATCTTGTAAATTCTACTCCGTAAGACCGTAACTCGTCTCAAATCCTTAACTAGAAATTTAAACACCATCTTACAAAAGACTGTCTTACGGAAGTTTTACTCCGTACTGGTTAAGCAAGACTTGGGGAGGTTTAACTGTAAGTTACAGCAGTGAAAAGCTTCCAAACAATCAAAACAGGAAAGTTGGTTTCATTATTAGAGCAGCAACTTGTTATTTAGATGATTAAAATCTCAAGGGGGCGCCATGGAAGATTAAGACACTTGACCCAACACCAAACTTGCTTTTCCTTTGGGAGTGGCATAAGAATTAATTAACATCACTTGTCTATACAATAAGTCGAATTTCCGAGCTTTTATATTTTGTGGCTACCTACAAATGAAACCGACAACTAATCATGAAATGAGTAAGTAATATCACATGATATGGAGTCATTGTATGCATATAACGGTCTCACATGAGTTACCTTAAAGAGCACGAGAACTTTGGCGGAGTTTACTCCAGCATGAAACCGAGACTTTCAAAACCCACTTGAATCATTCACTAACAGATGCAACAGGTTAGAAAATCAGAGGTCATTGCCCAGTTTCTAACAACTCACCAATACGTGCAGGAAAAGATGAGCAATTCACGCAAAAATGGATTGCTTACGATACCTGCCTTACTGATACAAGTAATTGCAGAAGACATGAGAACAACAGTTCTGACTCTAACTACATTGCTTCATAGTAGTATACAATAAGGCATGAATTCTAGACTCTATTAATACGATCCTGGGTTTCTGACAAGTAATGCTCCATTCTAAATCTTGTCCTCCATGAAAACCAAAAACAAGCTTTCACAGCGTGTGGCAGGAGAATGACTAGAGTGTTCCCTTCCCTCCCCGAAACTGTCCTTTATTACTTCTCTTTTTCTTCAAGTGATTTTCTTTAGGCAGAAACCAAGTTGCTGTCAACAGGCAGCACCAAACCAGTGCAATAAACCAGCACTTTCGAAGGAACACAAGAAAGAGTACAAGATATACACAGCCATCTTAGGAAATAAAATCACCTGAGCCAGAATGATAACACAACGACCTCGTATGATCATTTGTTCATTTCTTTTACTAACCAGTATCTTGTGGGTCACTTCAAATACAAATGCTGATATACTCAATCGACCAACATCCTACAACTCAACACTAATGGAGACGAGATACCGAAAGTGGATGGTGGAAAATAAAAAGCAATATAAGGACATAAAAGAATGGGAACAACACTTTGGAATCTATCAATCCAATGTCCAGTTCATAGACTATATCAACTCACAGAACCTTTCCTATAAGCTTGTGGACAACAGGTTTGCAGATATGACAAATGAGGAGTTCAAATCGGTTTTCATGGGTCGACTGACAAGAATAGGACCGAGTGACAATCATGCCCTGGACAATACGACCTATCATGCTTTGCCGAAAGTTGTAGACTGGAGAAAGAAAGGTGCAGTTACTTCAGTCAAGAACCAAGGGTCATGTGGTAATTTTTCTGCTCTTTTGCAACACAAGAGTGCTCACACTTTCTTTTTGTCTGATCTTTTAGGCTTAGAAGATCCATTTCATCTCAACTTCGCGCCTATGTTACTTCAGCACTTCACTCTGGCTGCATGTTGCGTGCCAACACAACAACACTTTTGAGATTAAGGCTTTGCTTAGATACAATAATGTAGGTGGGAAGGGGAGGGAAGGGGAGAGAAGGGGAGGGGGATGAAGGGGAGGGAAAAGGGGGGAGGAGGCCAAGTTTGAGTAACATAGATTCATGCCGAACAAGATTGATTACCTGTATTCAAGTTGACAGCAAGAATAATTCTTGCATCATTTGGGGTTGGAAGAAAAGCGTTAGTCAGAAAAATAATGCCAACTGGGAGCTTCATGACAAACACACAACTACTGTCAAATATTATGCTGTTATTTTCATATAGTGTATATTCTTAAAATCCTCAAAAGCAAACTTGGTGTTTAGCTACCAATGTCTAGGAAAGACCACTGCACGCTCCATTAAGTCGGATTCACTAAATTTTCCATTTCGTTCAATTTCTATATTTCATTTTATGGATAGAGATCACTTACTTTGAAAAGCTCAAAATAGCCTCACAAAAGCAGGCGTGGTCACTAATCTCACTATATTTCCTCATCCGCTGGCCTTAATTTATGGCAATTTCCATTTCTACCCGTCCTACTGTCCACTATTTAAAATATTGTGCGATATGCAAATGTAATGATTTCGACTGAACAGATGGAAAGCTAATTAAGACCTGTGGTTTTACAGGAGGCTGTTGGGCTTTCTCCGCAGTTGCAGCAGTCGAAGGCTTCCACAAGATTAAAACTGGAAAACTGGTTTCTTTATCAGAGCAAGAACTTGTAGACTGTGATCGCCGCCAAAATGAGGGCTGTGATGGGGGCTTCATGAGACAAGCTTTCCAATACATTAAAAGAAATCATGGTATTGCCACGGAGAGATACTACCCATACAAAGGAAGAAATGGCAAATGTAACAAAGCCAAATTAAAAAATCACGCTGCTAAAATAACAGGTTATAAGTCGGTAACTAATGATAACGAAAAAAGGTTACAAGCCACAGTTGCCAAGCAGCCGGTATCTGTTGCTATTGATGCTGCCGGATATGCATTTCAACTATATAAAGGGGGTATTTTTGATGGCTCGTGTGGGACAAACCTAAATCATGGTGTAACTATTGTTGGGTATGGACAAAAAAGGGGTAAGAAGTACTGGCTCGTGAAGAACTCGTGGGGTGCAGGTTGGGGAGAACATGGCTATGTAAGAATGAGACGTGATATAAAACGAAAAACTGGTCTTTGTGGAATAGCTATGGATGCCAGTTACCCTATTTAAGTTGCCAGAGAATTAACATGTCATATGGAGTAGTATTTGAATAAGAAAAGCCAGTGGAAAAACTCAATAGAAGATTCAACTGGTTAGAACTTCAAAACTGGTACATTACTCAACCTACTGACTTAAAGTCACACTGTGTAAATAGATCATGATGTAAAAATAAATAAAGCAGTGCACACAAAATAAAGCAATATAAGTAGAACATATAATCCTTAGTTTAGCTACCTAGTAATTTTTCTGTGGACTACTAGGTAGTTGGTCTCCCTTGCGAAGGTCGTAAGTTATGACGGAGGAAAGTGATCATTTTACGATAAAATGTACTCCCTCCGTCCCGGTCATTTGTTTACCTTTGGTTTTGGCACAATTATTGAAATGGAAGGGGACCACTTGTGGTTAGTGACATTGAACGACAAGTGGATCATGATGGGTATGGATGATCAACTCATACATAAAAAACACCCCTAATATAGAAAGGTAAACAATTGAATGAGATACCAAAAAATGGAAAAGGTAAACAAATGACCGGGACGGAGGGAGTAAATATTTTCTGATAAAAAGTGACCACCAGTTTACCACCTGTTTATTAGTATTAAAAAGTGACCATTTTAGTGGTCACTTTTTCTCATAAAATTGTGGTCACATTTATGTTGTAACTTGAGACCACAGCAAATCAGAATTTGCGGCAACCTAAATATACATTTCATTTGGGGGACAAACCTCTATATCGTCAATGGAGCTCATGTTTTAGAAAAGTTACTAACAGCATACTAGCAATTTCCATCACAAAACGTTGTAAAACCTCGACAGAAACCTTCAAATACTTCCAGCCAAGTCTAGGTTTCACGACAACAGAAACCATAGATGATGGATAGCCAAACGTAGCATGAGGAAAAAACCAACGTAAGTGACACAGGATGAAGATAAGGAACTTAAAACTATCAAAAACGTGAAGGGTATGCAAAAAAAAAAATACCAAGTCACTCCTTAATTGCACAACTTGGAAAGTAGGAGACAAAAGAAATAAACAAACTGTTTTAACCTTTTGACGAGTACCAACTAAGTCAGAAGAAAAGCTCAATCGTACTCTGCTCGATAGACAAGCTCAATGATCCAATCAAAACTCGCTTTACAGGTTGAATATTACAAACATTACAGTTTATTTATCTTAAATGCGGTATTAGTCATTAATCACAATTTTAAATGTCATAACAACATGGCAAGAAAAAGAAGCAATGGAAAAACTAACAGATCACTAGAATTGAAACACATTTCACATGAAAATAGTTTGATTACGGAGAAATTTAAGAGACACTCACAAAGCGTGAATTTTTCATGTCAACAGCCTTACAGCCTCCCTCATTTCTTCCTTTGCATTTTTTATCTGCTGAACTAAGAGTTTAATTCCGCAAATTTGCGCCTCACAGTGCATGCTAACTGCCACTCACCAACTGAAGCCAACCCCTCAACTACCTTCTGCCTGACCTTAATATACGGTATAAACCCTTTATCAGTCATCATCATCACCATCTTTCCTGCCAAAATAAACTCCTTAGCCTCCAAGCAACCTTCAACCACAAGCTCATAGCTTTCGAACCCAACATGACAACCCTTCCTCTCAAAGAACTCGATCAACTCAGCCGCTCGCCATATCTCCTTGTTTGCTCGAAAAGCTGCTGCTAGCTGCACCAACATTCCTTGCCTAGGCGACAATTCCATCTTCCCTACCATTTCCTTCATCAATGTGATAGCTTTGTCGGTCTTTCTAATCTGACAGAATGCAGCTATGACAGAACTATAGCTATCAACGTCAGGAATACACTTAGCCCGAAGCATTCCTTTTTGAACCTCAATCGCTTCCTCTAACTCGTCAACATTAGAAAGAGACTTGATAATGAAGTTACATGTTCCACTGTCAGGACGGTACCCGATTGAGTTCATGTCTAGCAAAATGTCGGGCACTGAGTAACATTCACGTCGGTGATCAATCCAAGCTCTGGAAAGTATAAGGTGAGTCTGAGGAATAGGGGAACAACCCGAACGAAGAGTACGTTGTAAGACTGCAAGTGCAATAGGAAAAGGTTTTGAACTCTGAAGAGTGTGAAGCAGAAGATACTGATAGGTAACTTTGAGACGCGTATGGGGTCTAAGGGACATGAAAGATTGCAACATCTCATCAATTACTCGGGTTCTATCAATTGTGTCGAAAGAGGACAGGAATGCAAAGGGGTTTCGGTTCTTGCAAGATTGTTCAGCGGGTTTAAGGATGTCGGGAATTTGTTCATACGTTCTGTTAGCAACGGCTACTTTGACTGATTCCTCAACTGACTGTAAGGAATCATTCATAGAAATGGTTGAGAATTCGAGGATAGAATGCCAAATGTGATGACGGCAATGACCATGATGAGCTCTCAAATTTCGCGCTGTTATGAAAGCCATGTTAGGACTTTACAGGGTGCAGAAACCAGGGTGAATCAGTGTCGTTGAGAAATACAGTTTTCATTGAGACATTTAGTCGAACAGCTTACGGGCATGTCCACACACGCCGAAACTAAAACGTCGAGTACTTTACTATAAACTATATATGTCTTCAAGCTTTGGCTGTCCACACTGGAACAACTGTATTAAATATAGTACGAGAATTTTTGGATTTGATGTATTCGTTTTGAAAGCAAAAGTGGTAAGAGCGGAGTTATAATATAAAGATCAAATCGGTGATATTTTTATTCTCCCTCCATTTCACTATCATCATCCTATTTGACTTTTTGCGGGGAAAATAATAATTTGAGCGGATTTTTAAGCACTTGTGTACTTCCTCCATTCAACTCCACTCTACCACTTTATTTTTTCACGTTTGTCAACGCGTATTTTACGCGGTAAATATCGTTATTTACGTATTTGCTAAAATTATAAAAGTTAGATATTTTTAATATACTCGTAAAGACGAATCAAACAAGATCCCACATAAATATATTTTTACTTACGTATCTAGAGAAAATTGAAATTAAATGTTTATTTGTGAATAATGTGCAAAATTGAAACTGGTAGAGTGGAGTTGAATGGAGGAAGTATTATTTTTGTTTTAAAAAAATATTCCCATATTTTGGCGAGTTTTCTATGTGAATGTAATTTTTATTGGGTTATTTCACATAAATAATTCATACTATAAGTATTAATCCATATAAGTTGGAAAGCCCGTGCGATGCACGGGGCTCCCGTTAGGATTATATGTAAAAATATATTCTGAAGTTGATAAAAAAGAAGTTCAATTATCTTGAATCATTGAGGAAAAAATATTTGTGGCTTGGTATAGCTGATCACCAATAATTATTAGTACTTTTAGCATAAAAGCTTTATCATTCAGTAGTATGACATAGTTATAATATGTATGTAATTTTTTCATTGTTATAGGCACAATCGGTTTTAATTAAATACAAACCGCTATCTGTATAAACATGGTGCAGCTCACCAAAATTAACCTTTAATAACGGAGACAAACCTTTATGAGTTTTGCAACAGTACAAGCCTTCTCTCTTTACATCTTTGTAACTAAAGTATGATAATAACTAATATATACGCGGTACATTGTACACCTTTAGACATCTTAGATCCCTTCTTTTTGTACCTCTCCTCCCCACCTTAACACACGTGTTTGATGTCTTCCATTATAGTCAATGGTTCTTAGAATGTTATGTTAATGAGTTTAACTTGTGCTCCTTCAAAAGTTTCTCACTAGGCCTCTCTTATTCTAAAGAGTGCTCTTACCTCATTATTAGACCTAGCTAAATTAAACCGACCCGAATGGCCCAGTCCAAAAAAAACTCGACTCGAACCCGAATTGAGAACCCAAATATGACCAAAACCAAAACTGGCTCGCCCTATTTAAACCGACCTGAATGTTTATTATTGCAAACTGGTCATTTTCTCCAAATAATTAACTTGAAAACAATATACCCGAAAATAACTTAAACGCGAAATAACCTGACTCGACCTAGTCCAGTCCGAATTCTGCCAAACCGGAACAACACGAACCTGACCCTTTTGCCAGGTCTACTCATCTTACGCTTCTTTACTTGGCAACCTTAATGGTTGTGGTCTACTCGCCTGTACCAACACCATATTTCTCCTTTTTTATGACTTTCCTGGTGGGTTGTTGTAATACCCCGTGATTTAATACAGTTTATACGAATAATGAACGTAAATGTTTATAATTAATTAAAAGGGCTTGAGATAATAATTTATTATAAGATGATGTCAATGATCGGGATGTAATAATAAATAATAATAATTGATGATAAATAAATAATAATAATGGATAATAATTAGTAATGAGACGGTAATTAATAATAATATCGTATTAGTAATCGGGTTTTCTTATAATGGGCTTGGATCGACCTGACTTAGTATAAAAGGAAAGACATCGACCTAACCCTAACTTTTACCATAGGGATTTCGTGTTTCAGAGGAGATTTAACATTAAGAGAACTTCGCATAATCGGAAGGAGATAAGACGGTTTTGTAATTTCTAATTAGTTCATTAATCATTCATATAGCTAGTATTAGAGATCGACACAATTGATATACGAACCATATTGGACCCGTGTTATGACCGAGACCCATAGCCTGGACTGTCGGGACCATAGTCTAACCTAGGGTTGACCGTCGACGGTGACGGTGGTGGCCAGAATAGCAGCGAACAGACGGGAGAACAGGGAGTATGTGGGCGGGCTTTCGAATGCAATTGAGACCCGAAACCTTGATGGTTTGACCCGTGGTTGGTTGGGCTGGTTGCAGGGGAGATAGTCGACCAAAGAGGTGTAGTCGTGGTGGCCGCCGGTGGTCGTTTGTGCGCATGGTGGCCGGAGTAAAGGAAAACAGGGGAAGGTGTTCGTGTTTGGTGCAACCGTCTTAAGACGAATTGTATGGTGGCTGTGTATGTGTCGAGGGTGGTTGGACCCCACCACTGGAGTCGTCGTACATCAGAGGTGATGTGGGTGATGGTCAGTGGTGGTGTGGTGGCTGTTGTGGTGGTTTGTGAGGGAGTTTCGATTAGGGTGGTTGTTTGTGCGTGTGTGTGATGAGCAAGAGGGAGTTGGTTGGTGGTTTGGCTCGATGGTTGGGTTCGGTGGGGACCCATAGGGCTGGTGGTGACCGCCATGGTGCTAGGAGGTTGGCCGTGGTGGTATTGGTGGTAGAAGCCATGCATAGGCCGTGTATTTGGGACGTGTTGGATACGGTTTAAGAGGGGGTTTGTTTAGTATTAATCGTATTTAATTACACGACGATAATTCGTATAAATCGTATAATTCATATATAATAATAATTAATTGATAAGTAATGTAATTCGTAAATGGATACGATATCGAATAATGAATTAATTAATAAATACCTGTTTATAGGTGACGAGTTCGTGGTGGAATATTACTAATTGTTGATTGGATTGCTGAACGGAATTTGCTAAGCTGCAAGGTAGGATATACCTACTCAACTGTGTTTGATATATGATTGTTGTGATTGATTGAATTATATGGATACCGGATGATTGTTGATTACATATGATCTGGATGCATGAGATGGCATTGATTGAATTGGCATGTTATGAGCATATGTAATGATGATTGTGTGTGAGAATGGATAAGGATTCGGCATGATTATATGCATTGTTATTTATTGTTTGGCATGACATGCAATCGCATTGAGTCGAATGTCGGAATTAATTGTCGGAAAGTCAATGGAATTGAATTGGAATTGGAAATGAATATTATGATTAGGCCCATGGCTTGTCTGCAGGCTTGATCATGGTGTCCTCAGGCGCGGTCCTGGATCTCAACGACGGTTGAGTTGTACCTTGGCCTAGGGAATGGGGAGGTGGGTGAATCGGGCTGTGATCACGTGGTGGACTGAAGGGTGTGATGTGTCATGATGCGGAGGTGCATCAGTTGCATAGTCTCATCATATTGTCTGCATTTGTATTGTTGTGTTGTTTAAGTATATTCTACTCAACCTCGTGGTTGACCGTGTATTCGTGAACACCTGTGATGAACCAATTTCGGGGAGCAGATTGATTGACAGGACTTCAATAAGCTAAGCTGGGAGATGGACAGCGTGAGGCAACGAGAAGACTTAGAAGTATAGACCACATTAGATTAATGACTCAGTTTACTTTCCGCTGCTATGTATTTTAATAATTTAAGTACTCTTGGTATTATTTGTAGTAAAAGCCTCAACGCTAAAGTATTTTTATTAAAGTACTGTTGTTTTGTTATCTTTGTTATGCACTACCTCGGGTAACCGAGATGGTAACAGYCTTATTTAYTCGGGAATGTCTTGCTAAAGGCTCCTGTGTAAATGRGGGTGTTACAAAGTGGTATCAGAGCGAACGTTCCTCAGGCCTGAACAAATGGACCCAATGAATTAGGATGTGTCTAATAAAATGAACCCGGGATTAGAAACTGTTAGGAGCCCTCTTAGGATTGGAATGAGTTAGGGGCCCCCTCAAACCAAGCTTCTGGCCCTTCCAGTTTCGAACCCGTTACCTTGAGAGATTTAACGAGTGGGGTAGATAGAAATATTTTATGTCTTAAGGGTTAATTGTTTATCTTGAGATATAAATTTCTATCTTTGTGCAGGATGCGGATTGAGTTAAGTAGTATGTGATAATGGTGGGCTTCGGGCCGTGTGAAATACGAAATGATGTTGTAATTTTGCTTATTAGATGGATTGAGTGTATATTATGATGATAAGCTAAATATCGATGTAAAATTTCTTTGTTATTTGTGATATAATGATTCAATATATGCGTGTTTTGTGCATGGATGATTATATTTGTTACATGAACTAGAAATATCATGCCTAGTGATATGCGGGATGTGTTGCCCTGAGTCATGCATAATTGGTATATTTAATTGTCGAGGGTTATGACGTAGATTGAGGGAATGTCACGGTCATGGTTGAACCGTGGGTAAAGGAGCGAGCTTACGGTGGTTGGTCGGTCATTAGGCCAGCTGATCAACCCCATGTTTTTTTGGTTGCAGGAAATAACAATACTATTTTTTTTTTAACACCCAATGCCTAAATTATTAAGAGGAAGCTTATGTGTAATTTTTTATTTTATATCAGAACCATGCCTCCTAAAAGAGCTACACCTGCACCCGCTACCATGTCACAAGAAGAGATTGATCGTTTGGTTGCTATGAATGAGGCTTTGACTGCTGCACTGAAGTCAAAAGGAGACAATCAGGATTCAGTTAAGGTGAGTGCTACCATTGCAAGACACAATCCACCTAAGTACGACGGATTGGGAGATCCATATTTGCTTGGAGATTGGCACAGGGAGTTCGACAATCTGTTCGAATTGATTAAGTGTCCTGCAGAGATGCAAGTTGATCAGGCTGCTTACTACTTGAGGGGTAAGGCTGGACCTTGGTGGAATCGTAACAAGGAGGATATCAGAGAGGCTAGTCTTGGGGATAATAACCCATACGTGAAGTGGTCGGCATTCAAGAGGTTGATGGGGTTGTCTTTGTTCCTGAGCACATCAAGAGCAAGATGAGAGCAGGGTTTGACTCTTTCAAAATGACTGGAGATATGACTGTGGAGACTTACTACAATAGATTCATGGAACTCTCTGAGTATGTAGCTGACTTGAACTTTA
>VHZZ01008950.1:52735-63959 GCA_009801015.1 Silene noctiflora
GCATGAGTTATGCATTGTTATTATTGGTTGGCTTGGCATGAATTCGCATTGTGTCGGGTGGTGGTGTTGATAAAGGCCCAGGCTGGTGCTGCTTCGGGCAGGCTTGTCTCTGGATTACCTTAGGTGTTATCCTGGTTTATTTTCTTTAGGCCTGGGCTTGTCTGAAGGCTTGTCTCTGGTGTCCTCAGGCGCGGTCATGGACTCGACGACGGTTGAGTGTTTTCGTGATAACGGGGTGAATCGGGGTTGAATGAGTTATGATGCGGGGTGCATCAGTTGCATGGTCTTATGTGTCGTTGTTGCATTTATKCTTGCTTATGTTGTTTAAGTATATTCTACTCAACCTCGTGGTTGACCGTGTATTCRTGAACACCTGTGATGAACCAACTTTGGGGAGCAGATTGATTGACAGGACTTTGGTAGCTAAGCTGGGAGCAGGACGGCGTGAGGCATCACAAAGACTTAGAAGTATAGRTCACATTAGTTTAATGACTCAGTTTAATTTCCGCTGCGATTGTATTTTGAATAAGCTCGAATACTCTTGGTTTGTGTGTAATAAAGCCTCAACGCTAAATCGTTATTTAATTAAAGTACTGTTGTTTCGTTATCTTTGTTATGCACTACCTCGGGTAACCGAGATGGTTCAGTCTTATTTATTCGGGAATGTCTTGCTAAAGGCTCCTGTGTAAATGGGGGCATTACACTTAGTGTTTAATTTTATACGTTTTATTGAATAACAAAGTAACTAACCGAAATAATTGATAAAATGTAATATTAATGGTCAAAAATTGAAGTAATGCGTTAAAATTATTAGACCCGATAATGACCCAACTATACCCATTACGTCACTTAACCCGACAGCAGCCTGATCTGACCCAAATCAATTTTACCCGACTTACCCGATTGCCACTTCTAATTCTCAAGGGATTAATACATTGGCCCTGTTATTTTGGACTTAAAGTCACTTAATTTAAATTTGCTTCAGATCCTATAAGTTTAGTTCTGAAAAGTTCAGATCCTATAAGTTCAGTTCAGATCCTATAAGTTTAGTTCAGTTAAGATACTATAAGTTCAGTTGCGATCCTATAAGTTCAGTTCAGTTCAGATCCTATAAATTAAGTTCAAAAAAGTTACATAATAATAATGATGATGATGATGATGATGATAGTTAAGTTAAGTAAAATTAAGTTAAGTTAATTTAATCTAAGTTCGGATCCTATAAGTTCAGTTCACTTCAGATCCTATAAGTTCAATTCAGTTCAGATCCTATAAGTTCAGTTCAGTTCAGTTTTTATAAGTTCAGTTCAGATCCTATAAGTTTAGTTCCGACCTTCCATTTTGCTTTCGGAGGGCTTGGTGTGTATGCAGCTGGAGATGTTCTCCATTATGCTTTTCTGGCATCTCACTTGCATTCTGCTAAGTTGAAGGCTAAGCTCTTGCGGGCCTCTGGTGTCCTGTCCCCTGGTCCTACTTTTGATGCGACCTTGAGTGTGTTCAATGAGGTTACGGGTTCTGCTCTTCTGTGTAATCCGAGTGAGATCGCTGCCCCCGAACTTATGAAGAAATTGGCAGATATATATTTCACGATGGTTGCTGATACGGCAAAATCGGCTTTCTCTTTGACTTCTCGACAGGTTGTGTTGTGGAAGTCTCAGCAGGGTGCTCATACATCCGATTGGCTACGTGCGGTCCATATTTCGGGCTGGGGCAGACTATGAACGAGAGGACTTACCGTTGTGTGCTTGGCCATCGGTTGGGTGTTCCTTTGTTTTCGTGCCTGGACCGTGCTCTGCTTGCTCTCGGATCTTTGATGAAGATATCTTAGGGGATCATGTCGTGTCGTGTGTTGGCGCTGTTGGTATTGAGCATCGTCATAACATTGTTCGTGACACCTTCGTGATATCTGCTTCTGTTCTGGGATCTCTGCTGGTAAAGAGGTGGATATTGGTTTGATCGATGACAATGACAGGTCTCTACGTCCCGCGGATTTGTTGCTTTATTTTTGGGATAGGGGGCGTGATGTGTGTGTGGATCTGACTGAGTTCTCCCCCTTGACTCAGTCCGGGATGACTGACTTTGTGCCTGGCCGGGTGGTGGTTGATGCTGCTCGGCGGAAGTGTGCCAAGTAGCAGGGCTTGTGTACGGCGATCGGTTATGGCTTCGTACCTTTTTCTTTCTCGTCTTTGGGGGAGTTGGAGGTGGGTGTCATTGCTCTGCTCAAGCGGATTCAGAAATATTCCATGTCTCAGAATGCCGGCCGCGCTTGCAGCTGTTTTTATTTTTACTCGACTTAGCTTTGCTATAGCCAAGGGGGTGGGGGCCCAGATAATATCTCGGCTGCCCACCAATTTCTTGTAAACATTTGTTTTGATCATCTAATAAAAGTTGCGTTTTTTTAAAAAAAAAAATAATAAATAATAATAGTTAAGTTAATTTAATCTAAGTTCGGATTCTATAAGTTCAATTCAGTTCAGATTCTATTAGTTTAGTTCTGATCCTATCAATTCAGTTCAGATCGTATAAGTTCAGTTCAGTTCAGATTTTATAAGTTCAATTCAGTTCAAATCTTATAAATTCAATTCAATTTAGATCAAATTTGTTTCAGTCTAAAATAACAAGCCATACTACTCCATGAGATTGAAAGTGTGATGAAGAAAATGGAATAACGAGGAGGAGATCATTGTGCAATGTGTGGACCCATGCTTGAGATTTTGACAGAGACATGGATCTCCCCTCTTTTATCTTCTCTCATGTCTCATTTTCTGTCTTATGTGATGTTGGTAGCTTACTCTAATTTCAACTCAACTCCACTCCACCACTCTATTCTATTTACTCTTTTCTCTTTGGCTTATTATCACACTAAACTTCACTCTTCAGACGTTTTGTTTCCCTTGTTTTCTCTGCTTTTTACAAAAACTGAATTTTTAAATAAAAGATATACTTTGTTTGCTTTTGCAACGTCTTAGCACAATTTGAGTGACAAAGTGGTTTGACACAACACACCACCACGCACAACTGCACAATTTACACAGTTAAAGACAAATTAAGACTCAAAAAGTACAGAGTTTTAGGAGAGTTTCAAACCCTTCAGTTTCACTTGTTCTTGTTCATCAACCAAATCCAAAATGGGGTGATATTGTATGCTTTTTAATGCTTCTTTTTCTTCTTAAATGCCCTGATTTTAGCCTGTTTTCCTGCTTAAATTCCAGTACTCGTCACTGAATTACTGGTATAAAACAGGAAAGTTTTCATCTTTCAGCTTAAATTTATGATGTTCTTGTTCTCAGTTCTAATGTCATAAATTCATCGACTTTTTAAGAATTTTTTTTTGGGTATTATTTTTTTTATTTTTTATTTTAGAGAAAATGGAGATAGAATTAGCAAACAAAGTTGCTGTTGATAGTGGGAAAAGAGTGTTGAGTATTTTAAGCAATAAAAATGATCCAAATCAAGGAAGAAATCTAATGGCACAAACTAATGATGCTGTTACCAAGTTTAAGAGAGTAGTTTCATTGTTAGGTGTAAACAAAAGGTTTGGTCATGCTAGAATGAGAAGGTTGAAGAAACTGTCAACATCTTTACCCCAAAATGTTGTCTTAGAAACCCCTCATTCTTACCCAAAACCTTCACCAAAACCCATACAATTTCTTCCGTCGAGTTTTCATCGAAACCCGGCTTCTGAAATTGCTCAAGAAATAAGAAATGCTTCTCAATTTGCTGAAAAACCCTCCATTGACATTACTTTATCAGTCAAACCACCAGGGCAAAACCTTGTTTATCAGCAGCAACAGCAGCTTCAAAACCAATTGTTGCAAAGGATGCAATTTCAGCAGCAAATGAAGTATCAGTCTGAAATGATGAATTCTTGTAGGAGTGGTGGAAGTGTGATAAACTTGAAGTTTGATGGGTCAACAAGTAACTGTACTCAGCCCATGTCTTCTAATAATAGGTCATTTGTTTCTTCCTTGAGTATGGATGGTAGTGTTGCTTGTCTTAGCCGGAATTCCTTTCAATTGTTCGGCATGCCTCAATCGTCTGATCAGAATTCACAACATTTTCGAAGGGGATGTGCTGTGATGGGTGAAGATGGGAGTGTCAAATGTGGGAGTAGCAGTAAATGTCATTGCTCCAAAAAGAGGTTTGAAGTTTGCTATTCTTGTTTTCTTGTGGATGATTTATTTCTGTGGTTTTAATTGATGAAATGCTTATAATATATGCAGGAAAATGAGGGTAAAGAGGTCAATTAAGGTGCCTGCAATAAGCAATAAGGTTGCTGACATTCCTCCTGATGAATTCTCATGGAGAAAGTATGGGCAGAAGCCAATTAAGGGGTCACCCCATCCAAGGTATAACATCTCAGTAACTCTACAAGTAATTATGTCGTAACAACATCCCCCGGTGCCTGAAGGGCTCCTGAAATCGGCACGGTAAGGGGGTGTCATATACTCATATGCATGCAGGCTACTTACCCTATGTTAACAACACCCAAATGGCGGTTCCTATATGATTCGTAAATGATAGATTAAATGGGATCACTCAAATGTTTTTTTGTAATGTTTTTATTATTTTTAAGTGAAATGTGATTAAATTTTGGTATCCTAGAGGCTCAATTCATCAGTATGTTTATGTCAATGGTCTGGAGCATACCTTTAATCAAGTGAGCACAGTATAATTGCCTAATTTATATCTTGTTTCCTATTTTGTTTTATCATCCTCAAAGAGTAAGTTGACCAAGAAGTTGCAAATCTTGCAATGTTGTTTTTGAAACACTTATGACTACTTAGGCAACTTGAGCTCTTTAACTTTCCTTTAGCTGATCTTTATTTGACACTGAATATTGTCCTTCATTTTAATTGTCCTTCATTTTACCGAGTGAAGGCAATTAACTTTCTCGTCATTTTCCGTCTAAAGTTAAATAACCCACTTAATATCCTAAAGCTATGATGTAGCTAGTCTTGCCAAAATGAATTTGGTCAGCTTTCTCAATGATTTTGAAAATTTCTATTGCATGTCTTTACCATTGGCCTCTTTAGCATTGTGCTTCCTCAATGCGTCTATATGATGTTGATACTCTTTAGCTACTGAAGTTTCAATGTTCAATAGGAGAACATGAACTAATTAAGCTACTTGAGTTCCATAACATTCCATTTAGTGATCTTTGATACCAAAGATCAATAAATGGAACGTTAGCATCTTTCTGTGAACTTGAAATAATTAAACCCCAAGTCTTATGGGCTGGCAGCTGGCTACATTGATATGATGGTGAAACATGAAAATTTCTTCCATTTCAAGTTTCACGGAAGTTACCCATCTTTCCTTCAATAGCTAATTTACCTACCAGTCGAGCCTCCTAAGAATAACTGTTGCTGTTTTAATTTTATCCCGACATTTTTTTCGTTAGTTTTCTTGCTCGAGGACCTTGTGCTTCCGCTATGACTTATTGCTTCTGTAATACTTCTTGCACATAGACATCTTGACAAGTGAATTACCGAAATGAATTTGAATTTTAAGTAGCGATCAAGTTTTTCAACCTATGTAGCTCATATGTATATGCAACTGTCATAAAATGCAGGGGATACTACAAGTGCAGTTGCATAAGAGGGTGCCCAGCAAGGAAACATGTTGAGAGGTGCTTGGAAGAGCCTGCTATGTTAATTGTCACTTACGAGGGTGAGCATAACCATTCAAAGTTCATAACTACTCAGTCTGCACAGACGTCATAGATGGCTATAACTATTGGGCTTAGTTAAATCTCTTGGGAGTTTCGGCGTGATACAAGCAAAACCATACAATTCTTGGTTTATGCTTTGCTCTTGTATATATTACTGATATATGCTCAAAGTTAGAAGAACTCTCATTTGTAGTAAGGTTTGAGCTATTCTGGTTTGAGTGTTTGATTGAGACTCAAGTCCCTGAGTGTAACAGGAAATTGCCTGTGCAGTTCGAGTATTAGAGGGGTTACAGTTGAACATCTTAGTGACAATGTATTCAAGCTGGTATTTCAACTTCTCTTCTTTGGTTTGGTGCATGGAAGTTCTAATTCTATAAGAGGTGCCTTGTTTTTAATGTCACAGGTAGACCTGACAATTGGTTAGTTCTGATCATTTCAGGTCAGATCATTTGCGGGTGTTTTTGGGTCATTTCAGAACGGGTAGATTTGGGTGGGGAAACTCATTGATTTCCACTTTGGGATGTACTTTTCATGTGTAAGTAATTTGGGTTGGGTCGCTTCGGGTCCGGTATTTGGGAGGTCTAGTCTTAGAGTCATACGACATGCCTTCCTCTTCCTCTCCTCGTTTTGATCAGTTCTATGTTTGCAAACTCTTCTCGGCATTGTACTCTATGGCTTAAGGTTACCTTTTAGACCGCAACACTCTTTGACATCGACATCTGAAATCTTTCCTTACTAGTAGCATTCTTCTGACACAAGCTCATCCAAGTTAAACAAAATGAACAAGAATTGATTTCTATCTAAGTGCACCCTCCGAGCTATAAACTCTACGGCAAAACAGACTGAAGTTCGATTGGAAAACATCCTTCACCAATCCGAAAATCTTGGGTTACATCATTTCCGAAAACAAAAATCAATTACTCAGTCCATCGGTTATAACTTTAAAAACGGTCGATAGGAGTTGATCAAACGAGGTAGACATGGAAGGTCCTTTAATTGTGGAATAAAGCCGCTCATTTGCTAAATAATACGGAGTATTGCTTTCAGTTGCTCCAACGTAGGACCAAACTCGTCGATTAAACCAAGACCTTATTAATAACAATGAAGCTCTATTTTAAGGAGAGTCGCTCAGCAAATTTCCCCGAGACATTTTAGAATTTGGGACATCGGCATGATGTTTCAAAAACTTTTGTGGTAGAGAAATAACTTGTTTGGGTGCAAATCATGTCCCATATCGGTAGAATAAATATGAAAGATTATCTTTATAAATGTCTAAAAAATATAATAGTTCGGAGCCTTCGGGGAGGGAGTCCAAACATAAATCTGTGAGGGCTTGGCCCAAAAACGGACAATACTGTACTATTATAGACAGTGGACACCAATTGTAATACCCCGTATTTTACTAGTCCATATGTTAATTAATTTATACCGTAGACCCGCCTCGACCTTGGCTCACCTCTTATCGTCATTGACCACCCTTGACCACCTTAAACCACCTTAAATCGAGGTTTGACCGTGTATTATAAGGTGTTTGTTGCCGTTTTTATATCGTCTTTGGACTAGTTTTTAACCACCTTCTATGGCCTGACTTGGGCTGACTTTGGGTGGCTTGTGTCGTGGGTTGAGAGGAGAGCTGAGTAGTGGTCATGGATGGTGGTTTGAGTGGTGTTCGGGCGGTGTAAAATAGGTTCAAAGGGAGGAGTTCGGTGGTTGTGTTTGTGTTGTTGGTCATTGTTCCTGCTAATGGGGAGGCGTATGGTGGTCGTCATGAGGTGCTGACCATCTCGGCCAGGTATGGTGTGGAGGTGGTCCATGCACGATGGGGGGGGGGGTGTGGTGGCTGTTTTAGGGGTGTTCGGTGTGTGTATGTGTGTATCGGTTGTGTGGTTGTTGTTGGGGCGGCTTTTGTGGTGGTTTGTTGCGGTCTTAGGGGCTGGTTAGGAGGGGTATGAGGTGGCCGTGGTGGCCGAAGTGATGGCCATGGTGAGGTGGCGCGCGGGGTGGTAGAGTGACCGGGTTTGGTGGGGTTTCGAATAGTTTTAAGACGGATTTTTATTTAATTAATTAATTACATATTTAATTTAATTGGGTTAGTTAGTATTTATACGTATTTAATTATCGTAATTAGGTGCCGACTTTATGGAGGAGCACATTTGTATCCGGTTGCTTTATTGTTTAGCGGGATTGCTAAACGGTAGGTTAATCCTACTTTGTTTCAATATATTTGGGTGGTCATGTGAATCGTTATTAAGTGTCATTGCATTAACTCACATGCTATTAGAAATGCATTATTATATCATGCCGTTGGTAATATTGAGGAATTGATATTCATATCGTAATTGGAACCGTGTATGAGGATGAGTCGGTAATTGGCATATTGTGTGGTATCTAGCATTTATTGTGTTTGTTATGTAAATTGTGTACATGTGTTTGTGGAGGTTGTTGGCAGTGTTACGGTGGTGTTACTCATTCTTATGGAGACGTGAGGCGGTTGGGAGACCGTCTCACGCTCGGGTCGCCTCTCGGAGCTTCCCACTCCGAGGAGGATGTCCACATTAATGGCTGGAGTTATGGAGGGAAACGTGAGGTTGAGTCACGTCGTCTAGAAGGGGATATGAGTCGCTCTTGGGCCCAGTACCGCCGGTGTGTCCGGAGTACTTTTTTACGGGTTGCAGTCCGGCTGTTTTGGTGGGCGGTGCTGCGGTGCCGTCATCGGGTTGTGGGTACGTTTGAGTGTGTCGCGGTACCGGTGTGGTGTTGGTGGAACATAGTCGCATTCATATATTTGTCGTGTTGCATAATCATATTTCGTATGTTGTGTCTTTTATTTATTGAAACTGACATGTTGTGTGTATGTGTAATGGTCACCTATTTCCGGGTGGCCTGTGTCGATCCATATGATATTTCCAATCATATGGGGAGCGTATTAAGAAGAGGTTATATTTGGTGTCACGCGGGAGAAGGGACGAGTTTCAGACTTGGAGTCGAGTCGGCATAAGATAGTCTTCTTTAGAGGGTCGTAGTAGCATGACTTGTATTCATTCATTCTTTTGTTTACGTTTATGTAATTCACTAAACTATCATTTATAATAAATGTTTCTTGATTGTATCTCCGATTCAATGCCTCGGGAAACCGAGATGGTAACATCCTTCTATTACCTTGGCTGGGTAAGAAGGGGGGTGTTACACCAGTACAACAGACACCCAACACGAACTATTCACGGTTCTGAACAACAAGTGGTATCAGAGCGAAGAAGCATTAAGCGCAAGAATTGAAGGTGGCGTGCAACGGAAGCCAACACGAGGCATTCACGCTTTTGAACAACAAGTGGTATTAGAGTCCAAGGTCGACTTGGGCTAGACACAAGAAGAAGCATCACGCCCAAGACTTGTAGGTGGCGTATACTGTAAGGCGTAGAACTCCTATAACTCGAGGAAGAGCTAATATGTTCGCGAGAAGCGACATGGATCTCACGGTATTGAGACAGGGCCATTCAAGAGAAGATCGTCAGCGACCCGGCGATGGGTATATTGGATGTAAAGGACTTTCGTATGCAAGTGTAGCACAAGCCTCGTGAGACATATGGTGTGTTGTTTAAGTACGTGGAGGTTATTCGTACTATTATAGACAGTGGACACCGGTGCAACACAGGCCCAACATAAGGAATTCATGCTTCTACGCAACATAAATGATCTTGCGTTTTTTGTCAAATTTTTAAGGCATTTTTGAATTTAGGACACCGGTGTGGAGTCTCAAAAATTTTTAGAGAGATAGTCATGTACTCATGTTATAGTTTGGGCTGCGGGAACTAGAATAATTTATTTTTTCTTCCTAGGTCTTGCAGTGAAATAAAAAAGTGATTTGGAGATATATTCATCTTAAACAATAAAATAGGTTCACTAGAAAATGAAACAAAAATCAGAGTAACTAAGAAATGATAAATTCTTGTCTCATATATCCACATATATATAGAGATGGCTAACAGCACGGGCCGAACCGACCCGACCCGGACCTGACCTGACCTGACCCGGCCCGGACCTAACCTGACCCGCACTGGCACGTTGTTTTAGGCATGTTGGCCCGACCCGGCCCGACCTGTCGCTAGCCCGCCTTTGGCCCAGGTCATAAATTTTCAGCCCGGCCCGCCCTTGGTCGGTCATTTTAGCAAAAAAAATGGTAAAGCCCGCCAGCCTGGCCGGGCCCGCCCAAAGCCCGCCTAAAATAGAACACGGGCCTGGCCCGAGTCACATCTCCCACAGCCCGGCCCGACCGCCTCCCTCACGGGCCTGGTCAGGGCTTGACCAGAAGAGCCTGACCCGCCCCTTTGGCCAGCCCGAACCCGGCCCGAGAACACCTCTACCTATATATAAAGTAGTATTTGACTCATCTATACAATAATATAAAAAGCCTAACTTTGAGAATTAATTTGATCGACATAGCATACTATAGTAGTTCTATATAATCTCAAATGTGTGTTGCCTAACACAAGCATAAAAAATTAAAGAATAAATTAATTGATAAATCTTTTCAAATTCTTTATTTTATCTCTTCAATGTCAAGTAAAATAAATCATCATCAAAACTAATAAATATAAATACAAACTTTTGATTTTTCACCTTCCATCATTTATGAGCCTTCTTAACTCTACCTATTTATGTTATTGAAAAATCAAAGTAAATGAAAGTAGTCTTTAAATTTCTAATTCCCCATTTGCTTTCATCTATAACGCGTTATTTTTTTCGGCTCTAACTACGATTTATATAATTTAGTAGATTTGTGAATGAGAAATATGATATGTAGTTACAAATTAGTAATGAATTTTGGTAGTATTTTATTAGTATCATTTATTTACACGTGCATTATTCGTGATTGTTTGAGTTTTTCATTTGTTGTAGTTTCTATAATAATTGTCATGTTATGCGATGTTGTATAATTTTCCTATCTTATCGGGTGTATTATATATGCAAATGTTATTGGGGAAAAAATGGTCTCGTCATAAGTTATTTTTGTTAAGGTATTGTGTATTGTTTACATTTTTTATAAACATATATGGGCAACTCTTTTACTTGGATATATTAATGATGTGCATCAAGTGATAGACTAATATTAAACCGAGTTTGGGGATTTCATCATGGACTAACCCATGTTTTTCCCGTCTCCTGTTTTCTTTCTTAGGAGTGCATCTTTGACGAAAATGCAAATCTAGAAGCGTTTCACGTTGATATCAATAAGAATGTCATCTTCCTTACTGCTAAAGACCTTTAAGCTCTCTTATAGGATCTTTTTATTGGTGCTTAAGTTGTGACTTTTTTAATGACAAATTTTACTTGATGGCAATATAACAAACACCGATACCTTGAAGCAAGGAAGAATTTAATTTCAAAAAACGTCATCCGAGGATTGGGTTATTTTCCATACATTCAATCAAACTCTAGAGATGTGACATTCTTAGTTATTAATTACTTTTAGAACTCTCGGTCAATAAAATTACTTGAAAATTTTATCTTTAGCTCGGAACACATGCGGCTACGGTCGCGAATACTTCCGTTGAG
>VHZZ01008952.1:26302-54802 GCA_009801015.1 Silene noctiflora
GCGTCGTAGCTGGTCTAGCAGGTGAACTTCGGGGACGAAGTTCTTTTTAAGAGGGGAAGAGTAATGTCGCGTGAGGAAACAGTGACGTTATGACAAAATTCTAGGCAGTGTTATACTATGTAGGGACTGTGTCTTACTATGTTGCGTTCTATTTAAATAATAATAATAATCGTGTGGTTGTTTGGGTTTATGAGGAATGTGGTTGAGTCAGTGGTGTGATAACAGTTGTGTGATAATCGTGATAGTTTTGGTACAAGTTAAGTTGTGGATTACGGAATTCTGTCGCATCGTATGATCATGACATCGTGTTGGTATGATTAGCTATTTATGGAAAAGTATGTGAAGGATGTGAATGGCTATTTCTGTTGTATTACATTTGATATTAGTTGGGTTTCATAAAATATGGGCTAATTGTTTGTATGATGAGTGAAGTATAAATTGTTAACTTTCATTCTGTGATGGATGTGGGATTATTGGCGAATGTGCGGAATGTTGCAACTTTTAATTCATGTGGATGTTGAATTGCGTAGTGGTAAATGATAAGTTATCGCAGTGAGAATTTTAATGATTCGGTAGACGTGTGTAGTTGGTAGACAGTAAAGATAGTTGTATTCGGTGGATGATGTGTATGATGTGTAGAATCGTTCGTCGGCTATGGTTGGTTGAGGTTCTTTCGTTAGTGTGTTTTCGGGAAATAGTTACGTTGGGTGACTCCCCAGGATATAGTATAGTTAGTTGGTATCGAAGAGAGGATGTTGGCGAGTGGTGGGAAGCGGCTGCAGGTATAGTGGTGTCGGGTTGTGTCGGAATGAGTAGTGATCGGTATGAGTCGTTCGCAGAGGCTTAGGTCTTGTTCACCCGGGAGTCTTGGGGAAAGTGAGCTGAACTTCGGGGACAAAGTTCTTTTTAAGAGGGGAAGACTGTAATACCCGCCCTATTAGGACCTTTGACTATCGTTGACTGACCCTAGTGCTTGTCGAGTATTGGTTAGTTCTTCGTAGATAGTGTTGTTATATAGTGACTCGATCTAGCTGAGGTCACTCGATCGAGTAGCCTCGTTACTCGATCGAGTAGGGTGCACTCGATCGAGTAAGTAGGTACTCGATCGAGTAAGTTGTGTTCAACGATAAAATATATATATCGCGATATTAGAAAACMCGAATCATTTTCATTTCGTTTCCTAAACCTAGATGTCGTCGCCTCGCCAGTTCTCCTCCTGCTCTCGCCCTTTTGAGAGTACGTGGAGATGTGTCGCCTTGGGAGATGGGAGCATGAGTCAGGGAACGGTCTTGTCGTAGTAATAGTGTTAGATGCCGTTATGTGTCATAGGATGTCGATGATGGCTTGTGCGGAAAGGCTGCGTGCAAGGTCGGTGCGGCTTGCTAGAGGTAGGTTCTCCCTACTCAGTACTATACGTTGGTTAGTTTGTGTTGATGTTGTTCATGTTGATGAGATGTTTGGTTGTTGCCTTTTTTGTATGTCACCGTTGTTATTGTTGTTGATCTGGTATGAATGATATGGGTGTTGGATGTGGTGGTGTACGGTGGGTGTTGTGATCGGAGTGTGTTGCGAGGTGCGTCCTCGGCTGAGTGGAGTCACTTGCGGGAGTGGCTTCACGCCCTTGATTCGCCCTCCGTGGAACCCGCCACGGGAGGGGATGTGCACATTAAGGAACAGGGTTTGCGCTCGTTGCGATGAGCGGGGCTTAGGTGGGTGTGGCTGCGGTCCCCCACTGGCAGGGCTACACACCTTGGTGTGTAGTCAGTGATGTGATGAGAAGTGATGTGATGTGGTGTGGAAAGGAGGTGGATGGTTGTGATACTCTGTGTGTTCATTATTACGATTGTTGTATGTTAGTATGGTACTGACCGTGTGTGGTGTTTCTTTGTTGTTTCCTTGTGATGTGTCTACCGTGATCCGTATGGTGCGCAGTCAGTCTTGACAGGTTATCTTTGGAAGTCTTGCTGGGTGTCGGAGGGATGAGTTGCTACGAGTCACGACGATTTAGACATGTAGATAGTAGTTCGATAAGTTGTACTTTTTCTTTCGTTATCTTGTAAACACTTGTAAATTACTTTAAAGATGTTCTATTATCGACATTTCATTATTACTTGCCTTGGGGAACCGAGATGGTAACGCCCTTATCTTTTGGGGAAGGTCTTATTAAGGCTCCTCGGCAGATGGGGGGTGTTACATTATCAAGCACCTAGATCACATCTAGCACACAAGCACATACATCTTTTCCAACTCAATATCCCACCCCGATGTTACTGGCTTAAGCGTATTGGCCTGGATTCTGAAATAAGGGCGCCTTCTCACCCAAAATCAATTATAAGGGGATCCCAACATACATACACCAGGTTCATTTTAATTGACACCCTACATTCATTAGATTCATTGGTTACAGGTTTCAAAATCGTCGCTCTGATACCACTTTGTAACACCCCCACTTACTAAGGAGCCTTAACCAGACCTTCCCTGATAAATAAGGACGCTACCATCTCGGTTGCACGAGATAAGTATATCAAATAGACCATAAAAGAACATTTAATAATTCTTTACAACTTACAGCGGAAAACAAAAGGTAAAAAACTCAACTATACAAAATGTGAAAATACAACTGGTGGAACTACTATTGCCTAACGACCAACTTTATGTCACACGACCTCTCTAACCCCGCAACTACACCAAGACAACATCCATATTAATCCTGAGAAGTCTCACTGCTCACCATCTCCGAATGGATCACCACAATTAGAAAACAATAAACGGGGTCAGTCAACTGAATAATCAACTTAAGATATACATAAACCATACAAATCCATCAATAATAACCAAAAAATCCTCCAACTCCAAATATAATCAGTAACCGACTACACACCAAGGTGTAGTCCAGCCAGATTACCCATCGCAACAGGTAATCCACACCGCTAGTGGGGACCGCAGCCGTACCACCTAATCCCCGCTCATCACAACGAGCGAACCCAGATCATTAATGTGTGCATCCCTCTTGTGACGGGAGCCACCACAAGGGGCGAACATGGGGTTGGAACCATCTCCCGAAAATGCCTCCACACAACAACATCCAACAACCAAGACTACAATAATCTCAATCACAATAATAATAATAATAGTAATGCCAACCAACAATTATACATCCATCTTACAATCAATTAACCAATCAACTGAGTAGGGAAACTCTACCTTTAGCAATTCCTAGGCAAGCACCGACCGTCACAAACGCACGCTGGACAACCACCACCAACACCTACAACGACAATACAAGCCTATCACTACCAATCACAACCATAACCAAAATTACAGATGACGATGATGACTTTACCTAACTCAATCGACCAACGACAAGGCCGCAAACCGACTCGTACGCCCGCTCCCATGGTGGTCTCCTAAGTGAAGGATACAAAAGGCGGTATGGTGGAAAGAGGAAGGGAAAGAAGCATTTTTAATCTTAGATTTAGGGAAGACGAAATAAAATAAAATGATTTGAGTCACGACTTCCACCTATTATTATATTACGATGACGCCGAGCCATTCGGTTGAGTAATGAATGCACTCAACCGAATAAGCCGCACTCGGTCGAGTGCTACCACCACTCGGCTGAGTGACTCTTACTTGGTCGAGTTCCAGGTCCTAAAGGTCATATTACTCCAAATCTGGTCTTGTCAAAGGATCTAATTGAGGTCAAATTAAGGTACCTAAGGTCAGTCAGCGGGTCCCCAATGGGGCGGGTATTACATGTATTGATGGCCATCAATAGAATATTGTCACGCCCTCAATATCGAAGTCCATGTAATGTATAGAAGCCGACCTAAAGACACAGTTGACCTCCTTATTCCACAAAAACGAGAGCCCTCCTGACCTCCCAACACTATCGACATCTATGCCCTCATACCCCTCAAAACTCCTTCTAACTTTACCCATCTCTACAGAGCTCAATTTAGTCTCACATAAAAACACCATACTCGGGGCCTCGCGACGGATTAAATTTCGTAGATTGCCTAATGCATCGGGGAAGCCTATATATATTTTTTGATCTGATGAGATTATGATTAATTAGAGACATAAATGAATGTTGTTAAGGTATTCTATTTATAAGTGTACGCCCAAGCAACCTAAGTGCCTAGTCTTGATTCATTTAAGTTGTTCCTTCATATTCTTCTTCAATTCGAGTAGATTATGCATTTGTTGCTCTTCTTCATTTTCATTACAATGATTGTCTTGTTCAGTTTTAGCTTTGCACCATTGAAACCACCCACAATCATCATCATACTTGTAAGTTATAATATAGCTTAAATGGATTGACAGTGGTACGTCATAAGGACCTTATATTTGATCTTTTATCGTATCTTGGGTATTGTTCGTTTTCTACTTAAACTCCTCTTGGATATAAAGTTGATCTTTTGTTGTATCTTATCCACTAGTTCCAACCGTTAGCTTAATATAGCTGTTACATTAGTTGTGTTCCAATTCTTGGGCAAATTGGACAAAAGTTTAGAAATGCAAGGTATCATGGACTTTTTTTTCCAGTTAATGTTATTAAACATTCAAATTGGACAAAAGTTTAGAAATTCCTTGGGAAATTTCTAGTATTATCAAGAATGTGAAATTAAACCTTCATTTTTTCGATGAACTAATAATTAAACATTACTTTCATGAAACTAACAAGGTTGCTGGCTTTATGGCTTCTATTAGACATTCATGTCCAATTCTTTGTAGGTGATTTGAAAGTCGGTGACTTCAACTTACCTCACTCATTCGACAGAATAAGATAGGTTGGTCTTACTCAGAGAATCAATCTAGTTTTCTTACCTTAAAAAAAACAACTTTCCCACCAGAAAAAGGTATCTTAATCATGCAAACATTAACAATAGTTAACAGACGTTACACAAAGGGTGTTCTGTGAAAGAAAATACTAAATTCATGGGCACTAAAAGTAGAAACTTAAAAAAAGGGTACCTTGTGTAATATGACAAAGTTAGAGGGTACCATGAAAAATTTCCGGAAAAAAAAAAAAAAACAAATCATCCATTCATGTAACTCAAGAAATTAACAACTCAATTTAAATATTACTGACCTATTTATAAACATTGCTTACTTAATTTATCAAATTATATAAGTAAAGAAATGGAGTATTCTTTTAATCTAGTAATAAATTAAAATCATGTTAAAGCTGGGGGAAGGGTGCACTATATCACACCTAATTTGTATCCTTTTTTGTATCTCCGTTACTCATTTTTTGTCAACGGTTTAGATTTTATTCTGAAGTGATCTAACAATGACATTTTAATTTGCAAGTAATGAATACTACGGAGTAATATAAAAATGATTTTACTAATGTGTATACTTAGAACTCACATTAAGAAATTAATTATTATGAAATAATTTACACCATTGTTCCATTACAACATTATTTGATTAATTATGATAAAAAGAGTTTATAATACATATGTTAAAAGCACATATTAGAAAAAAGAAAATAAAAAAGAAATAAAATATAGTCTCTAGTCTTTAATCTCCACCTATATAAAATCACAGGTGTGCAAGACTAGCACCAAACACACAGTTTCCCCTCTCTCATTCTCATCCACACAAATCTGAAATATTGGTTGATATAAAAATGGCACCAACAATCGCCGTCGGTGACACACTTCCCGATGGAACGCTGTCGTATTTCGATGAAAACGATCAGAAACTCGACGTTTCGATACACTCCCTCGCCGCCGGTAAAAAGGTCGTCCTCTTTGGCGTCCCCGGCGCTTTCACCCCCACCTGCAGGTCTCCGATCTCTTTCTTTTTCTTGTTTGTTTTTTTGTTGTGTCGATTACTTGGATTTATCTGGATTGTTTTAGGTTATCCTAAAGGAGAAAATTTATAATAAGTTGATGAAATCGTGTAAAGTGTTGATTCAAAATGTTAAATTGCCAATTTGTTCCATATGTTGTGATTGTAGTATGAAGCATGTGCCCGGATTCATTGAGAAAGCTGAGGAACTCAAGTCCAAGGGAGTTGAAGAAATTCTTTGCATCAGTGGTAAATGTTTTATCTTTATAATTCTGCTTTGAATTTAAATGTTAGTCAGTCTTTGGGTCCGTCTGAAATGATTAAGAACCTATTGCCATCCCTACTTGTGATTTTGTCCGAATCATTTGTTTACCTTTGATTAAAACAACCAGACGGAGGGGGTCATTTAGCTAGGAAAATCCAGGTAACAGAGTTGTACTACAGGATTGTAGGGCATGGTAAGTAGGATTAGCTTGTTTAATATGTTTTATGTATGACATTCTCACTCAAAACTTGCTCAATCTGATATTCGTTGGTTGGCAATGATCATAGATGGAAAAAGGTAGGATCTTTGAATTGTAGTGCTTTCTTTTCCATTTCAATGTAGCAAAGCTCATATACAACAAACAACGATCATTATGTGATGGCTTGTATTCTTTCCCTTGATCCCAGTGAATGACCCATTTGTGATGAAAGCATGGGCCAAGACGTACCCAGAAAACAAGCATGTCAAGTTCCTAGCTGATGGGTCTGCAACCTATACTCATGCCCTTGGCCTCGAGCTCGACCTAACGGACAAAGGACTCGGTGTCCGTTCTCGCAGGTTTGCTCTGCTTGTTGATGACCTCAAGGTCAAGGTTGCTGGTGTTGAATCAGGTGGAGAGTTCAATGTCTCCAGTGCTGATGACATTCTTAAAGCCTTATGATCGCCTTCTCCACATCCAGAATCGGTTGCTACTAGTCGTATATTACTATGATGTACGTAGTACTATGTACTACTTTGGCGTAGCGAAATAAATGTAGTGGATCTTATGAGCATGAATGGTACTATATTTGGTTACATCAGTCGAACATTTGCTGTGACCTTTGAAATTCAGTGCCTCCTTTCCGGTCTGGTTTTGAATGTTGAACGATTATCTGTGCTTCTGAATGTTAGTATTATCTATTCATTTCCCCTCCAGTTCCATGAATATTTGTACGCTTGTCAAGAACATAAAATGGTAACAAGGCAAAGAAAATGCAGATTATAGACGCAGTCATATACAACAACAACAATATTACTCCGCAAATTGTGGGGTAGGGGAGGTTGAGTGTAACCTTATCCTTGCGTTAGCAACACAAAGAGCTTGTTTCCGAAAGACTAAGAAAGAAAACCACGTCGAGAACTGCATCGACTGACTACTTGTTCACGATAAAAAGAAGCATTATAGATTCAACAAGTATTTCCACTTATATCAAACATAAAAAGTTTATCACTGCTCAAAAGAGTATGCTCTCGTTGAGAGTCGAACTCAAGACCTCCCGCTTACTAAACGGGTGCTCTAACCAACTGAGCTACGAGAGCTAATGATAGGATTTAGGTATTATTATTTTAATAATTTAGGTATTTGCCTTGTAGTGACACATAAAGGAGTTGGAAACAGTGGGTGAAATAATCAACAACACTGTATTTCGTCCGTCAAGTCGGCGGCGTCTTCTCCATCTCCATCTCCATCTCCATCTCGTCTTCCTCCTTCTCCTACCAAGGTATTCTTTCTTTCTTTCTTTCATTAACTTAATAAAGCTTCTATCTATCTTTGTTTAGGAACTTGGGTTTTTTCAATTTCGTTATTTATTTATTTCTGGGTTTAGGATTTTACTAATTTCATTTCATAATCATAATCATAATCATAACAATACCATTCTTCTGTTTCTCAATTTGTTTGTGAATCCGCATTTGCTTAACCAATGCATCCTACCCCCCGTACCCCACGACTTTCGATTATTCATTTTAATCCACTATTCGCCGCCATTCAGTCACTCATACTCAGTACCGTTTTACTTGTTGCTTCAAACTTATCCACTCTTTGCTTTCTAGTTGCTAACTCACATCTTGGGTTCAATTTAAGGGGTTTTACTTGAACCATGGCTTCTACTGCACCACCACCATCATCATCTAAGAGGCGTGATTCTTCTTCCGCTACTAATAGGGAAGGGGATCAACTCGTCATCACCCCTTTAGGCGCTGGCTGTGAAGTCGGTCGTTCTTGTGTTTACATGACTTACAAGGGCAAGACCATTATGGTATGAACCCCTATACTTACTTCTTCAACACCGCTTTTTCTCAAAACCCGATTTATCTTTCAATACAAATAATGAGGTTTTACTTTTTCCAGTTTGACTGTGGTATTCACCCTGGGTATTCTGGCATGTCCGCTTTGCCTTACTTTGATGAGATCGACCCTTCCACTATTGATGTTCTTCTTGTTACTCAGTATGTCCGCTTTCCCTTAATTTGCCTTACTGTGCTATTCATATTGCTACGTTCTTTATTCACTCCGCCGCCACTCACTGCTGCAGCTTTCACTTGGATCATGCTGCATCTCTACCCTATTTCTTGGAGAAGGTTTGTGTTTCTATAAACTCTATTTCTATTAAGCTGCCTTTTTCTCCTTCACCTTAAACCTACGATGCCCCTCTCTCTTATCAGACAACATTCAAAGGAAGAGTTTTCATGACCCATGCAACTAAAGCTATTTACAGATTGCTTTTGTCCGACTATGTCAAAGTAAGCAAAGTTTCAGTTGAGGACATGCTGTTTGATGAACAAGATATTATTCGTTCAATGGATAAAATCGAGGTTGGTTTTCTCTCCAAGCTCACAATAGAATCCTCGTATGTTTGTGGACTCTGCTGTTCACATCTTTTTATTTTATTTCCATGACCGGTCTAATTTACGAGTATGATTATTTGAAAGGGGATTAATTGCGAGACATACCTTTTAATAGGCCTGACTTGTGAAACACTCCCTTTAATTTTTGAAAATCTATTTTTTATGTGAGACACTTCCCAAAGTCCATTTCTGCTGGAAAAAGTCCGATATTGATGCATGCCAAACAACATGTTCTGTATTGTAATTTTGTTATTAAGATTCTTAGGTTCTCCAAGCAAGGGATTGGGATTAAAAACTCATCATTTCGGTTTCCAAGTTTTGAATCAAGAGTTCAAAATCAAATTCAAGTCCCCAAACATTATCTTTAAGAACTTTGAATATTATGGTGATTTGTTATCACCAGGGTTTGATAATTAAGTAATTATGCTAGTTGATGCATAGTCTACTTGGTGTTGATGATAGTATACAATGCTTTTGAGCTCAACTATGCGAACTACAGTGGCGGAGAAATATGTAAAAGTCTATTTCATGTTGAACTCCTTGTTATTTAAGAAAATCGAGTATTCTCTCGTTCCACAAAGGTCAGTGACTGGAATGTTAAGTTGTTAAACTTTTTTGCCGGAAAAAGAATTTGGATAGTGTAACGTAGAAGTAGATTTTTTTAGGGGTGAGTTTAGATGAAAAATTAAAGGAGTATTCAACATGTTTGGTAAACAACATATTGATAAAGAGTAGTAGATTTATTCTAAAAAGTAGAATAATCAATGAACATGCTAATTACGTGTATTTTTATTTATAATATGCAGATATTAGCATTGAGATAACATATTCAACACCTATGTTACTCCGACGCTCCACTTAACTGCCGTGTCGCGTGTCAGATACGTGTCGGTGTCAGACACGACACGACACTTGGATTTAGACCACAAAATAGGAAAATTCACCCAAAATAGCGCGTGTTGGAGAGTCGGAGTAACACAGAAATCAACACTACATTGTTTAGCTTAAATATAATTGTATCTCCTATTTATTAAACACGTTTTCTTAATCCTGCTAATAGAACGTGATGGTCAAACCTATTATCAATTATTATCTGCTAATTATCATCTGCTATCTAAAACTGCTTCTGCCAATTGAGAGACAAGGCCAGCGTCTCACAATTAATCCTTTGAGATATTGTTTTGGTATTGCCTTCTGTTGTTATGGTGTGCTTCTTCACTGTAGTCCCGCGGTTCATTTTTTCGAGCAATTTTTTACTTTGTTCTTATGCAGCTCTTAAAGTGTCATTACTCCTTGAAAATTGACTCGGTACTTGGATACATGTGACGATTTTTAGGTTATTGATTTCCATCAGACTCTAGAAGTTAATGGCATTCGTTTTTGGTGTTACACTGCCGGTCATGTCCTTGGTGCAGCCATGTTCATGGTGGACATTGCCGGAGTGAGAATTCTATACACAGGAGACTATTCTCGTGAAGAAGATAGACATTTACGTGCTGCAGAGACCCCTCAATTCTCTCCAGATGTATGCATAATAGAATCGACCTATGGTGTCCAACTCCATCAGCCTAGGCACATAAGAGAAAAACGCTTCACTGATGTCATTCACTCGACTGTCGCTCAGGGGGGTCGTGTTCTGATTCCCGCATTTGCCCTTGGTCGTGCACAGGAACTACTATTGATTCTTGATGAGTATTGGTCAAATCACCCTGAACTTCAAAACATTCCGATATATTATGCTTCTCCTCTTGCCAAAAGGTGCATGGCTGTCTATCAAACATACATAAATGCCATGAATGATAGAATTCGCAGCCAGTTTGCTAACTCAAACCCATTCGACTTTAAGCACATATCTCCACTGAAGAGCATTGAAAATTTCGATGATGTTGGTCCCTCTGTGGTGATGGCAAGCCCAGGTGGGCTCCAGAGTGGGCTATCTAGACAGCTATTTGACAAGTGGTGTTCTGACAAGAGAAATGCATGTGTTATTCCTGGATATGTAGTCGAAGGGACATTGGCTAAAACAATCATTAATGAACCCAAGGAAGTCACCCTTATGAACGGTCTCTCGGCTCCTCTCAACATGCAGGTGCATTACATATCCTTCTCTGCTCATGCTGATTCTGCTCAAACAAGTGCTTTCTTGAAAGAACTTATGCCTCCTAACATTATATTAGTCCATGGAGAGGCTAATGAAATGGGAAGGCTTAAGCAGAACCTTATCACCATGTTTGCTGGCGGAAACACCAAAATCATTACTCCGAAAAACTGTCAGTCTGTTGAAATGTACTTTAGTTCAGAGAAAATGGCGAAAACCATCGGACGGCTAGCCGAGAAGACCCCAGAAGTCGGTGAGACCGTGAGTGGCCTACTGGTAAAAAAGGGTTTCACTTATCAAATAATGGCACCCGAGGATCTTCATGTATTTTCTCAACTTTGCACAGCTAATGTTAACCAAAGGATCACCATCCCATACTCGGGTGCCTTTGGTGTCTTGAAGCATCGGCTCAAGCAAATATATGAAAGCGTTGAATCTGGCGTCGATGAAGATTCTAATGTTCAAACTTTTAGGGTTCATAACTGTGTGACTGTAAAGCAGGAGTCCGAGAAGCATATATCTCTACATTGGGCAGCGGACCCAATTAGTGACATGGTTTCTGATTCAATTGTGGCTATGGTTCTTAATATGAGCCGCGAAATGCCCAAGGTGGTTGACGAGTCTGAGTCACTAAAATCAGAAGAAGAAAACCAGAAGAAGATGGAGAAAGTCTCCCATGCCCTTCTAGTTTCCTTGTTCGGAGATGTGAAGCTTGGAGAAAATGGGAAGTTGGTGATTACTGTTGACAACAATGTGGCTTATCTTGACAAAGAGAGTGGCGATGTCGAGAGCGAGAATGAAGGGCTCAAAGAAAGAGTGAGAACCGCATTCCGACGTATTCACAGTGCTGTTAAGCCAATCCCTCCCCCTGCTGCTTAGCCTTTGTTTTGATTTACAGCAAAAAAAAAAAAAAAAGTAGGACTAGCAATGTTGAAGCAAGACTTCAACTTCATCTTCATCTTTCATATGACTAGAAACTTAGATGAGACCGTTGTATCTCGGACAGGACTAACGATGATGTATTCATAAACGCATCTATTTGGACGTCTGTTATTTTGATCTACTGCTTTTTTTAGTTTTGTCTGGGACTGCTGAGCTGAGGGTAATGCAAAGTCTGTTATTTCGTGCCAATTTTTCTTGGTTATCCCTTTTGTATTGTGAAATAGATGCTCCTGTTACACATTAATGTTCTTCCCATTTCTTTTCTCTATTATATGTGAGTAGTATTTTAATGAAATGGGAAGAACATTAATGTGTGAAAGGTATAATGTATTTATACCTTCAGTCGAGAGATGATGATCCCCTGTTCTGTTTAGCATCTATTTGGATGTCGAGGGTTAAAAATGCAACACGTGCACATTTTTTAGGAAGCCAAATGCAACTTCCATACGATGGACCGGTGAATAACGATGATGTATTGTGGGTTTGTGTATCCTTCATGAGATAGGTGTGATATAATAAAGACAATTGAAGCTTGGGCCAATGAGGCTACTGAATATCATGGCAAATGTGCAGACCTGTAATCAAAACATCAATAAGCACCCAATTTCCAAGCAATCCTTGTTTGAAACATGTCCGCAGCTTTGCAATCACGACTCAATTTGCATCAAGGATTGCAACACAAAGGTTGTTTTTCAACCGGTGTCTAGTAATTTGTCCCATATGTCTAATAGGCACGATGGGTAAGGTGTCTTACACATTGTACAATACAATCAGAGATGGTCACTGAGGGCACGATACTCGGGCTTACAGCCTTACAATCTTGTAAAGGAACGACAACGAAAACATTGGTAGATTTCTTATGTGATCCAAAAGAATGAGATCATCGTTACATTCAACACTTATGAAACACGGCTTAAATTACAAGAAGTCATAAATACAAAAGACTGATTTAACCAAAAGAAGTGAAGGGACCGGAACAATCATCATTTTTCCTATACAACGCCATACCTCACTTTTCACTTTTTTTTCTATAACAAATTGTCAAAAATGTAAAGAGAATTCCTAAAACAATCTTAGTTTGTCACATTTTGATGGTATTAGACTTCACAAACTAATTCAACCATATCGACCCATTTACAAGGTCTAATGGTAATGGAATACTCTCATCATCAAACATGACTTTTCTTCATCATTGACATCAGAAACATTCTTTCAACTGGCTGGACTTTGCTGATGAATTTTTGACCAATACCACGACGACAAAACAGAAACTGGTGATCAACTAAGCCACGGTTGTCCGTGAACCAAGTCCTTGGATCTGATGACATACATTATATAAGACAACAGAGCAAAATGAATTCATAAACGCAGTGCCTGGAATGAACTTTTAGTGAAAATAATGAAACGTTACCTGGTTAACAAGTAAATTAACTTGCTCTCTATACATCTCTTTCAAGTCTACAATATCAGCACGGAGTTCTTCCAGCTGAAGAATATAATGATTCACAGAAACCAGTAAATATTGTGATGGTTTACTATAAAATTGAAACTAGATAGTAAAATAAATAAACAAAGCTCCAATGACAGATACTGTTGTTGTGTACATGGCATTTGGACTCGAGGTTTTGTTTCGATTGGCGGTAATAATTGAAGGAGGATAAAGGAGCTAAAACAAGAAGGAAATGTATGTTTGGGTGCAATGATTGTTGTGCAGGAGAGAATATAATGGCTTCCCCCAAGGCAATCATAACACTAATCCTCCTACTACACCATAGATTACCCCCAAATGAGGGTGATATATCCACCGTTTTTCTCCACCAACCACCATCATCTTTACTAATACACCAGCTTCTTATTTTGCTCATTACACAGGATTTAATTTATTACTCTCAAATTTCAATCCAAGCAAGCCTTTGATAATACAATACAACATCAGAGCCTTAGTTCCAAAATGATTTGGGGTTGTCAGTCATTACACCAATCCTCTACCTCTCACAATCTTTTCCGACCCAATTTTCGAGCATCCTAATCGAGACATTAATCAATCTCCATCTCACATGCCAAAACCATCTTTAATCTGTTCAACATCCCTTTATCCGGGCAATTCTCAACTTCTCCAGAACTACCTCATTTCTAACTCAAGCCTTCCTTGTATGGCCACACATCCATCGTAGCATACTCATTTCTGTCGCATTCATCTTTTCAACGTGACTGTTTCATAGCTCAACACTCCGAGCCATATAACAATGCATGTCTAACTGCCGTGCAGTAGAATTTACCCTTTAGTCTCTCAACTTTAATCCTGTGAGCCACATCTCCATCTAATTCTCCATCTTTTTGAATAATAGACCCAAAATATCGAAAAAAATTCAGATCCTTGTATTCCCATCAAAAGTGACTGTCCCCGCTTCTCTACCTACACCTTTGCTAAACCTACATTCCAAATATTTGGTTTTACTTCTACTTAGTCTAAATCCATGAGCTTCCAAAGTATAACTCCATAGTTATAATTTCCTTTCGACTCTATACCAAGATTACCAACAATACTTTAGAAATTTCAACTATTATCTAAATTTGTTACCCAATACCAGACAAGCTGTAATTGTATAAAAATCAACATACCTCCTCATCACGTTCTCCCATAAGCTCGAGAGCTGCAGTGTGTCTTCTTCGAAGAGCTTCCAACTCTGCCCGGATTCCAGGAAGCATGGCAGCCTCCGTTCGCAACTTTTCACACTGTAAAATGCATTCAAGTAAGGATCGAAGAACTAAATCTCATGAATACAAAAAAGAGCAGAGACCAAACCTGCTCCGTCATTTTAACTAGCTCCTCCGCAAGTGAATCACGAATTGATTCTAATGAAGCCTGAAAAACACGAGAATTTATAGTCACTTTCTTATGCGACTTTCAACGCCTTTCCCTCCCTCCGTCACTAAGTCTCTAGCATGTTTATTAATGTCCCTATTCAGACAGTACACTGTAATTAGAGCAAGGCGACACGACAAGATCCCGCTTCCCACATGTCCACTTGCATGTTAGTCAAGCACTTCAAATAACCACATTTACTTGTTTTTAGTGTCTGCAGATAGGCAGCAGTATTAAAGGTAAACTAAACAAGAAAGGAGCCTGACAACAGACTTTTAACGTGGTAAGCAATGTCCAGTTATGTTATCATCGAGCTTAGCTTGAAAAGGAGCAACTTGCGCCAAGGCAACGAAGCGCAAGGCGAAGGCAGTGCCTTGTCGACACAAGGTGCACCCTTTTTGTAAACACAATTGTATTTACAAAGTGTGGCTGCGCTTTTTTCTATTGTAAAGTAGGAGTCCTTCGATGCAGTTCTCAATTTTCATCTTGGGTCACTCGGAAACAACCTCTTTGTGTTGTTGACCCATGGGTAAGGCTGCGTACAACCAACCCTGCAAAACCCTACAATTTGTGGGAGCCATTGAGGCACTGGAGTAATGTTGTAATTGTATTTTCAAAGTAAGAATTATGTGAAACAATGCCCTTTTTAGGATTGTAAACTGGCCGAACACGTAAAGGAGTGAAAGCTAAAGATAATGTGGCAAAGAGCAGGCATAATTAAAGAACTAGATGAAAAGAAGGCGAATTGCATAGAGTGGTGTTTTGGCTAGCACTTAATTGAGTTTGGCTTAAGTGCCCCTCAAGCCTATTCATACCAGCCTATTCAGGGTTTTCTACAAGTAGACAGATATTGGAAATTCATACCAGCCGTGACATATAGGATGCAAGTTCACCCTCCTTTTGCCGAAGAGTAGCTTCAAATGTACTTGGTGTCATACTTTTTAGATAATAGGGGCTCATGGTGGCCTCTCCAGAATTCCTCCGCTCCAGAAAAGTGCTAGAAGAGCCAAGAGATGCCTGCAAGAAGAAGCTTTCTTCCATGTTGCCCACACTGCTTGCACTTGATAGTTTACGGGTTAACATCCCTACACAAGCATTCCATATTTTAGGGGGCCAAAAATTCTTAATATTGTTATTCTAAAAAAACCTACATTACTCTGACTCTGTCGCAAGTGTTGGACGTGGCATGGTATCAATTGACAGATTCTTGTTTTGGCCTTAAATGAGGTGTTTTGCCATGTCTGAAAGTCAGAGTGTCGGACATGTGACGCATCCAACGTGAAGTGTTGAAGACTCGAAGTAACACTTCTTAACATTACACTTTGTACCATTTTCAAAGGCCGACTTGTTCTTCGACGTGGGACTTTGTTCCGCCAAAGAAGCAGACTGTGCACTGGCTGCCTTCTCCAAATCTGATTTAGCTGCTTTCTCCCGCTCTAAATCCTATGTTTATACATTTTGTTAAAATGCCAAGACAAAAATGATTGAACTGAAATGCAGTCTCAATATATGCCCGATTTGAAGAGCTTCCAACCTGCTGAAGAAGTTCTCTATGGGCTAGTGATTCTTGCAATTCACTTTTGTGTTTTCTTTTAAGTTCCTTGATCTCCTCTTCCAGCTGACGTACACGGCCTTCATGAGTATCAGCTACTTCCTTTGCTGCAAGGTACTCCTGCCGATTCTCAGCTGCCCTCTGTCTTTCCTTTTCAAGGGATTTATTTAGTTGTGTCTGCTCCGTTCTGAGGCATGAAATCTACAAAAACAATCTGCATAAGCTACCATTTTCTTTCTCCTCTGGCTATCTTTCTCCCTCATACCCCTTGTCAACTACCTTCAGCAAAAAGAGACTTGGGGGATGGGGGATTGAACATTGACTGTCGAGTGGGGGGATGGGAGTAGGCTACGCCTACAGCTGAGGTCGGTTGGAGGTGGGGATCTATGTGGTAGGAGATGGTCCGGGGGGGGGGGGTCAGATGGTGTGGTTTAGGTGGAGGGTGGTGGCGGAATGGTGGTCGTGTGGGGTTCGTAGTGGCAGGCAGTCAGAGAGTGCGGTGGATTGTGATGAGCAAGAAATTAAAGAATAAAATTTGAAAAGATGGTGAGTGGGTGTGCTTGGGTCTATGCGGGTTATGAAGAGTGAAGTAAATAAGGCCTTGTAGACTGTGGAAGCCTCACCATAGAACTACTACACCTTCTAACTGTTCAAGTTAGCTGACCCAAGTTTTTTGAATATAAGGCGACTCCTGTTAAAAGTTTTGAAACCAGGATCACAGCAATTAAACATCAAGGAAATTACCTGGGCCTCAAGAACATTTATTCGAGAGAGCGTTTGCGATAAGCGCTCATTTATAGATCGCTCTCTTTCCTCAGCAGCCGCAGCCTTGGCTTCTGCTTCCTGTTTACAAAACCCAAAAAACTAAGTGCAAAAGATTGGAGTAGGATTTATACCCCTCTTGCCGATCATTAAACTCCTTTTACAAAATTAGTGCTAACACAAAGGGGAGTGTAAACATCAATCTGAAGTTTGTGATGCACAATTAAATTAGAGAACAAACAGATACCTGAAGTCGTGATTGAAGAGTTCTCTCCACAGTAGCCCAAGCTTCAGCCTTCCGGGCAGATGTCTCCTGCAACACAGAAAGGGACAGCCTGTTATCAGAAACCAGAAAATATGCAAAACTTGACAATTATCATTTTACAGAATCAACCTGCATAGCTTCAATTTGGCGAAGGAGAGGTCTAGTGGATTCAGGAAGTTGTGAAACCAGTTCCTCACACCTGCGCTCACTTTCCTGGGTACCAAAGACGTTAAGACCATTAGAATAACTATACAAACAAAAACATTACCTCTAATTCAAAGACATAGTGAGGCTGGCAGATAACTTATAATGGAATCTGTGTAATAAAATGCACCGAGTCTCTATTACTTCACAGTACAAGAAACATACAGAGCTCAATGAGCCATTAGAATAACAGTGAGTGACCAAATAGACATACTATCAATTAACAGTGAGTGACCAAATAGACATACTATCAATTGAGGACATACTTGATATCGTTTTTGAAGGTCCTCTATATCTCTTCGTAACATGTCCTCCTTAACAATTCCCTGTAAATTACAAAGAGCATGCATCCAGTATCATGTTATCAAGCATATTATCCTTACTTCCAGATAAAGTTGAAAAACTAAAAAGACATCAGTTTAAATAACATAATGCCAATCATGAGAAGATAACCTGTTGCTCTTGTCTGGTTAGAGTTTGTCTTAATTCTTCAAGTGCTTGGACTAGCATTCCTTCGCGTTCCTCGGCCTCCCTTAGACGACCTTCCAGCTCAGCTCGGGCCTCATTATTGGTTCGTGCCTCTGCTAATGATTCAGCCTCCTTTGCTGCATTCAGGGCATTGGTGAAATATTCTTTTTGCGTAGCAAGCTCGGCTTGGTGCTTCTCAATTGTATCTTGCAGAACCTTCTCCGTTGCTGCCTTATCTTTCATTATGTTCTCAACTTTGTTCTCTTCAAGCTACGCATACAGAAAGAAGTGCTCAGTGGTAACAAAATAACAACGCACCTAATACCAGGTGAACTTGAACAAGAAATATAAACACCTGAATGAGTAGCTAGAATTCAATACACAATATTTAAAAGATATAAGATGACTACTTAGTGAAAGGAAACAAACTCAATAAGTCAACATGATCCCACAACAAAGATACACAAAATATAGACAGACTTACGGGCTATAGCAGTTTTAAACACAAGAACCAATAATATTTTCTCCAAACCAACGAAATAATCCAATATCAATTTATTGATACAGAAGGAAAAAAAAAAGTCAAATTAACTATAATTAAGAACACCAGAATACAGTAATTGGCCATCCCTTATTTACTAAAGCGACAACCAATGGAGGATTGTGGTTATAATAATAAAGGCTGATCTATCAGCACACAACTTTTCTTGGAATATAAAGTACAAATTTGTAAAATATACTACCCATTATCCACTGTAAATACCCATAGCCCAGAAAACAAATCAAAATTAACCAACTCCAGAAAGCAGTACCTGGTAATTGAAAGCAAAGCGTCCCTGAGCTATGAAACTTTAAAGTGTGTAAAAAATCTTTGTAACTTTTGAAAGAAATATTTCATACCAAAGCATCCAAGTGTTTGAAAACTAAAGAACAGTAGTTAGACTAAGAAATAAACTTTGAAATTTGTATTTGTTTTCAGGTGTGACATTCAATAAATATCTAAATCGATGAGGACTATATGTCTAGTTTCTGGGGCCAAGGCAGGGGTACTTCCCTTACATTTATTTAACAGGGTTGGCATTTTTTTTATGCTAGCAACTGAGGGTTCCTTGTCCACTATTGCGCCTTTGTTGTTTCGATAAAAATATTATTTTCCTCTCATATAAAGTAAAGAAACAATAACGGAAGCACATCTTCTGTTTCATGCTCAGGGGATATTGTACAAATTCAGTTTCTTCAGGCATTATGAGAACTAATTATTCCAACTATGCCCCTTCTAAAAGCGCATCAGATTAATCAACTCAGACCAACTTACAAGGATATACCCTCAGATCAATTACCTGTAGCTTGGCAATCAAAGACTTCTTCTCTTCATCCATTTCTCTAACCTGGATTTTAAGGAAAATAATATATAAAAATTAGTACTCAAAGAAATAGTTTAGCTTTTGGTAGGGAGTTGAAAATAAATTTGCAAACCTGAGCCCTTAATTTTCTAATTTGAGCTTCTTGAGCAGCTTGCTTCTTTGAGAGCTCTTCCCCTGTAATAGGATCAACAAGGTATTGAGCAGCAGTTCAGTATAATACACAATAGTGTCACTACGTATAATACACAATAGTGTCACTATGTGACGACTGAACTTTAAAGATCCTTACCTACCATCGCTCTGAAAAAAGCTACATGAGATAAATCAAGTAAACAACGAAAGGTAATACCTCTCTCATTCTAATCAATAGCTTCTACAATAGAAACTTGGACTTGGCCTTAATGAGTTTATGTTACTCAGACTCGATTAGAAGCATCTGATACGGGTGAGTGTTTGACATCCGCATGTTAATGTTAAATCTTAATGTTATCGGCTTAAAATCAGGTGACCACGTGTTATATCCATGTTCCAAGGTCTACACATGGTAATATGAACAACCTGAGTAAAACAGAATATCAACCAGGATGAGTACTATATACTAGTTTTGCAAAACTGTGCTTGGGTCCAAGGCTTGGAGAGGTAGCAACGATATACTAGTTCGCCGAGACCGCCGAGGGTCAAATGACTTGGGAAACACAGGCCAAAAAATCTCAAGGTGCCTTAGATGAAACTTGTACAGGAGATGGAGAAGTCATGCTACTGTGCAATTTTCATATATCTTTCTTCTAGTTTCTTTTGTCCTGCCTTTGCCCCCATTATCTCCAGCTATTACTTGTTTAGTAGTTAGTCATTAAAATTTAAAAAGCGTTGTTACATGAAATTTTATTATGGGAGTACAAATTTGTTTGTGAACCAATGTGTCTCAAGTTTATGATGCACACCTTTCAAAATCACGAAGTATACTCAACTTCATCTAGTTCTACGCTTTAACTATATTTACAAAATTTACCATAAAATAAGAACAGGTACTCATTTAGCTCTCACCCTCAGCCATGACTTGAGTAATGATTTCATCTTTTTCCTTCAGAAGAGCAGCAGCGTCAGTTCTCTTGTTCTGCTCTCGTCTTAATGTATCTCTTTCCTTGGTAAGAGCATACACCTAAAAGCCAAAGAAGTTTCAAAAAATTACTAAAACAAGAGACTTCCAGCAAATATAATATGTATTCTTTACACAGATCAAACTATTTGGAAAGACAACTAAATCCTCAGAAATTGTTTACCGGATTCATTATGAATACGCCCTCCCCAATTCGCGATTCACTCTTATAGAATGTGTGCTATAGGAGTATGTATTTTCAATAAGCGGCAAAATAGAATTCGCTCTTAACAATTCGCGATTCGTAGGGTACTCGAGTGAATCTGGAGCGAATCTGGTAACCCTGTCAGAACTATATTCAATGTGCCAAATTACATGTGTCGAAATAGGCCACGGTCAAGTAAGAAGAAGAACCCTTGCTTAGATGGACAAACCTTCATTAAGCTGACCTCTTTCTCCGACATTTTTTTTAAATGGAAGTTAAATTGCTCAAGGTAAAGAATTTGATGTGCTTGGAAGATAAAAGATATGAGAAAGTGGGCTTAAATGACAAAGAAAGAAATGAATTATACCTTACGTTCAAGAGTTGCAACCCTTTGATGATATTCCTCACGTAATGACTCAATTTCTGCGTCGTTGGATTTTCTCTGTCATAGATATTAGCGCTTTTTTTAGAAAAGACAAAGGCTCAAAAGCAAAGAGTTTGAATTGTAAGACAAAGTGCATTGCACCACAATGACATCACAAAAGTAATGCAGTATTAGAACTGAAATGTGCATTACCACAGAAATGCTCAACTATTAGGATAGAATGGTACTACAAAATTAATTCAATACAATTTGGTACATCGTATGAAGTGTTATACATTCAAGACAAACAAACTGAGTAAGTACACGACATTACTTGTTTACATACACTCTTGCATTTCTCTGGTATACGTCAAACCATATGTTATTTTGACTCTTCATATTACCATGCGTACCAATGTCTATGGCACTCGCACACTTCATTTCGAGCCAAAAATATGAGATTTTTCATAAATAGGCAAGCCAGTCACATGGACATATATCCATGCCGGATACTTCCAAGTTCCACCCAGCAAACGAAAAACCAAATTACAAGGTCACAGGTCTTAATTGAAAAACATAGCATGTCAATCACAATGCTCCTCTTTCCAAGTGATCCACTGTACCACCAGTCTAGACAGTTTAAACCAGAAGAAATTATCTCTGCAACTTTGCCCTGAAACAAATTTACTGTTTCTTTCTTGGTCATGTGTGTTTGTGTATGGGACGAAAAGAAGTTCCAACGAATGGGGGAAAAGGGAAAGAAATCCTACTCTTCGTGTTCTTAAAAGCCCTATGAAGGAAAGTGAAATGGGGATAAAGTACTGGTGCACATGACTAAACGGGGAGAAACTTACCATGAAAACTTTTCTTTTAATCACACTTTCCTTAAATCGGCTAGACATTTAGAATCCTTGTCAGCACATAGCATGGTTGTCATAAAGATCAACCAGACTCATAGATTAAACAATAAACAGTGGTATTTGCTGGTCGGGGTGATTGGAACCCAAATAAAAAGGGTAACTGATTATTAGTATGAACCTCTCTTCCCCAAAATACATGTCATGTACATTATAAAGCAAGCTCTATTATTACCTACATAATATCTATATAGAAAGGACAAAATTGAAAACATTTCGGAATAGAAAGGATAAGACAAATAACAGCTTACTCTCAATTCTTCGACAATCGACTTCATTTGTTCGTTTTCGTGCATCAGCCTAGCAATCTCATCCGCTTTGGTCTGGAGAACAGAAAACAATAACAAAAAGATAACTATAACAGCTAGTCACCCAATAGTGTATAGTAATGAGTAACTTCAACTGTTAAGACTTGTATCAATGACAAATTCCATATCATTCCACAAGTGCTGAAAGCATACGTACTTGAGCTTGTCGAGCAGCTCCTTGCAATGCAGCTTCCATCATTTTCAACTCCTTTCTAACCTTGTCTAGCTCAAGGGCAGCATGTGCCGAGTCAGAAGCATCGAATGTGGGGCTAAGTCTATCATCCTTCCCATGAGCTACATCTTTGCCAGGTGGCTTCGTCTCTTCAATCTTTTCATCATTCTCCTGACTTACTTCATTAGAAACAATCTCATTATCATGAACATTAGAAAGTTCAGTCAGCAAGGTATGGTTTTGGGACTCAGTAGGGATGCCAGATTCAACAATAACAGCAGCAACATCACTGGTCTCAGAATCCTCAATCTGATTGCCAGTCTTGTCATCACTTGGCCCTTCCACTGTCAGAGTGGAGCCCACAGTTGACTCTTGCATGGTTTCTTGCACATCTAACTCATTGCTCACTTCCCTAGTAATAACATTATGAGTATGTTCTTCACCTATGTGATTAGCCTGCACCTTGGTTTCATATGACTCTTGTTCTTCTGAAAATCTCATATCAGCCTGCTCCTTGTTATAGGACTCCTCTGATGACTCCATTGTCACGGCATCTTGACTTGTGGATTCTGGTGAGTCATCAGGCTGTTGTGCATCGGATTTGGCCTCACTAGAGTCCTTAATTGCAAAACTAGCTTCCTCCACAGTTTCAGAGTCAACATGATCCTTTTGTWCTTTTAAATCCTTATCTACTTCAAGAGGCAAAAGTTTCTCGGTTGCAGGGTTCCCATCATCATCAACTACATCATCTTTCTGCCCATCAACAGAAGATGGGCCCTCAGTGGTTTCCGATTTTACTGGCAAATCATCGTTGGTTTTGCTTAGTTCATCATCTTGGGGGCTTTCATTTGCCTTTGATTCATCTTCACTCTCCTCTTCTTTTTGCCCCATAAATGCCATAACAGGATCAAATAGCGCATTCCTGCTAGTAGAGGTCCGCTGTCCAGAAGCTGATACATGCAATTCAGCAGAAATAGATCAGAAAATGACAACTAGGATTTGCATCTCCAACCATCATCCTATGAAGAGTCAAGACGAATGTTCAAATGTTGGATTCCAAAGGTATAGTGTCATATGCTTGGGAGTTTTGATAATAGAGCTTCACCCAAGCGAGTAGCATTCAGGCAAAATGACAGTCGGGTTGGCCATTGCGTGAATTAAAATGACAATTAAATAAAATAAAATAAAAACCTCCTTTTGTCTCATCATAACATATTCACAAACAATAGCATTTCCCTGTCCCTAAAGTCCCAAATATTACAGTCTAATCCTAAGTTCCTAACCTTCAAGCCGTATAACTGCCTATGTTACTCAGCCTCTGTGTCCGGCATGGGCCTTCACGTGCACGTATGATTATATCTAAGTGTTGGAGTAGCCATGACACAAAATTTGAGACACAGGGACCTTATCCTAGGATGACGATATGGGTACAGGGACACATCTTTAAAAACACAAAACTAATTTGAAATTTAGAAGTTGTTCGGGACACAAGGCTTAAGATCGTCAAAATATATACTTGGTGATTCATAAAACCAGTCTCTTCCTTCACATTTGTCATGCAAGCCTCCCCATCTGTTAATGGTAGGAAAAAGTGTAGAACTCAGGTCGGATATGGCCCCACAAGAAAAGAGTCAAAGTAATAACAAAAACCACTACTCTATGACGATAGTAACCAGTAAGAATTGTCCTACATGGCACAAGAGAGGTCCAAAGTGTACGCAACCCAACCTCTATCAAGTTAAAAAGGGCAATGTAGAAGTAAGACAAAGACATCCCCCACCCGCGTTCGACACTCCACCAGACAGCCTGACACTGACCACCTCAATTATCAACCTATCTTTTACCACTTCCAAAACAAAACTGGCATTTCTTCTACCGATTGGAAAGACCCACATCTTCACACATTCCCTTACTACTACTACTACTACTACTACTTCTGACTATCAACAAAAGCAACCCCAGCTAAAAGAGCCAAACAACAACAAGAAACAAATGAAATAGAATCGAATCGCAACATCTGGCTTATGTTTCTACACATTGTGATCTCTACGAGCACAAATATAAAAATCCGGAAGCAAGGATGCAAACTGAATAGAGCATTTTATTATTAAATGATATACAAGTTGCAGAAAAAGAAAATACCATCATCAATGGAGGATTGAGAAGAATCTTCTAAACCAAGAGCATTATCAAAATTCTTCTCAATATTTTTGACACTCTCTTGAAGCTTATTAACTGCACCTGCTAAATCCAAGTTCCCCAAGTTTGACACTCTCGCCCCAAACCAATCCATATTGTATTCTTATTCGATCCCTAAATTAATCGGATCATCGGTAAAAACCCTAAGTTAACGAAAACACAAAATTAAATTATCAAAAAAGGTATGATTATAAAAACAAGTGAATTGAATTAGACGATTATCGATTAGCAGGAATGAATAATTAAGAAGATCTGATTGGAAAAAAGGAGAATTAAAAACGTACGAAAAAATGGATCTTGGATTTATGATGTGAAAATGAAGAGGGAGGAACAGAGCTGAGGCGTATCTGTGAACTTGACACCGATCAGGTTGTTAATTTAGAGCTTTACACACTAACATTAACATAATAAACATTATTATTATTAATTATTAATGTTCAACATAATTTTGGCCAACTTTTTAATTTTTAATAAATCCCACGTTGGAATGAATAGCTCAACTAGTCCTCCTCTTCATTATTAAAAAAAATGGAGTTTATTTTTTCAATACTTGTTTTACTCACCATAATACTTTTTGTACTAAGCTTTTCATTTGTCTACCACTAACCAAAAAACATCAAATTGAATTTTATCCGTCTTTTCTCTCGTTGAATTCTTAATTTCATTCAACCTCCTTCAAATTCGTCAATTGTGAATGATTATTTGAGTATAAACATGTATTTAATTCACTAATCCATTATTAATAATTAAATTATCTTTATTGTTAATGGAGAGGCATAAGGTAAGTTATGTCTGTCAAGAAGCAAGAGTTTGTGTCTCGGTGGTCGACGGTAATAATTCGGTAAAATGTTTGCGGGGTTAGAGTGGGGTATACTTGATTTTCTTGCACATAATTGGATGATTTAGGATGGTACCGTATCCAAGTTTCCAAATGAAAAGGTTTTAACTTTGACTCTGCATAATCAGTAGACGAAACTCCATTTGCATTTGCAACATGAATATCGGGTTGTAGCTTTGGGTTTTATAAGAGGATTATTTTTATGAAGTTGATGTGTGGTTATGATTGATCAATGGTGGTTTGGCTTTATTAGGATTATTTGGATAATACTAGTGGTGGTTTTGCAGGTTGTATAAAAAAAATTTACCATTTGATAAGTTGTATAAGGAAGAAGGTGACTCAAGGAAGAAGAAGGTGACTGAAAGAAAGAAGACCTAAAGAACCCCACTAATATTTACCATTTACCTATTATAACCAGTCAAATTTTAGGCCGGTGTAGTCTAAGAAAAATGAGTTCAAAGATTGGATTAATATAGGTTAAAGTATAGCTTGGATTAATCTGATAAGGCGGGGCATAGTTTGGATTATTCTCATCAAATAACCCTTTTGTTTATAAGTTCCTCTCTTTTTCGGAATATCCATTTCTTTTTTCCCATTTTCTCATCCATAATTTATTCTCCTATAATAACATGACCTCTTTATTTTTCATTAACACTCTCAATTCTAACATCTAGCTTTTTAATTAGTGGAGTAACTATCTTGATAACATTTGAAACCTTTTTATTATTATGAGTGGTCATTTCGATTCAGTGAACAATTTTACTAATATATCATTAGTAATCATTTTGCAACTTTAACATCACCCTAACTGTGACACCCGCCTATTTAGGACACAAAAATATAACACAAAAGAGAATAAATGCAGCGGAAATACGAGATTTTAAAAACTTTTAGGAGTCCAAAGCGAAGCGTCGTCATCATAACTAAAGCGCGAAGTAGATGAAATAGTTAAATTATACAAAACGGAAAAATAAAGAGTGTTGGGGAAAACATATCCCACGAATGACAACAACAATAAAAGGTAAGTCCAGTAATCGGAAACTAAGGTCTAGAGGAATACTGCTCGCTAGCCACTGTCTTGCCCCATATAGTCACCAACTAGTACCTGTCATTCATGAAAACATGAATGACACGGTCAGTGGGGAGTAACTCAGGGTCCTCCCAGCCACGATACAATGAAATACACATAGACAACAATATTGATCATCATAAGAGACTAATCATACATAAATAAAAGCATTAGCATGTGAGAATTCATAAATGATGAGTAATACAATATAACATGGTATTAACATTGATAAAACGAATAATAAACCACATAAAAGGGATCATATCACAACTAGTGGGTTGCATCTCACCACTAGTGTCCGATAGGATCAACATATAAGCAAACAAGTGTTCGACTCAGAGGCTACCTTTAAAGCATGTCCGAACACAACAAACAAAGAACACAATATCCGAGGAAAGACTATCTAACTACACAACGCCATGCAAAGACCCTAACACCCTTAGACAGTAACGCAACCCTTGGTAGGATGACTAGCTAGGTACATYCCAGCCTAAGACCTAGATCCAGACTCCCGGAAGGTACTTCCTTCCGATTCGACATGCGGCACATCTCCGCATCCAAGACTCGATCTATAAGAACACAAATCGAGTACCCACTCGCCAGTACCGCACGAGTGTGGCGGAAGATCTAAGGTAGTAGTCAAGCATAGAGGTAGGTCGATATCAATACCATACGGACACGGTTCAAACCCACAAAGGCGTATAATAGCTTATACATGAACGGCATATGACATATCATGAATGCATGTGAAACCAACCCAAAGCTCATGATGAAATGTAAACAAATCATATAATTATGTTGAAATGTAAATAAACCATAAACTTAAATCATATTCATCATACAATGAGTGAAACGGAGAGAAATAGTGAAGTAGGTACTCGCAGCCGGTCTGGGGCACCGACTGCCTGCCAGCCGGCCCAGACCACTTGAACAAGGCAGAAATTGAAAGACAGGCTCAGTCGGTCGGTGGACCGGCAGCCGGCCCACCGGCTGGGACACAGCATACAAACTCAAAACATATACATTCTGATCTATTCCCAGCCGGCCCACCGGCTGGGACAACAACCTACTCATATAAGAGCAGTCCATTCTGATGTGTTCCCAGCCGGCCAATAGACCGGCAGCCGGCCCACCGGCTAGGACAACAATTTAAACCAGTTTTTGACAATAACTTGCAGGTGCTCCTAGCCGGCCGAGGCTGACCGGCAGCTTGCCAACCGGCTAGGATGACATACATAGGCAGAACTAAGTTACTTACTGGAGTGCTCCCAGCCGGCCAATGGACCGGTAGCCGGCCCACCGGCTGGGGCCTCCTGAACACGAATTTCAGCAAACAAACCAATATATGATTTTCCGACTCATCTTTTAGCATGCTTGCGGGGCGGTAGACACGTAAAACACGTAATTTCCAGCATCCAGTCTATCCAACATATGACAAATATACAAGAAATATCATTTCCTTAACACAAATTATGCATCAATCTTCTTATATATGTGAAGGTTAGTGATTCTAACATCCAAAACATGAAATTCAACCATCTTTGCAAACTTCATGCTAATTAAACACCAAGAATGATAAACCAAACCTAGCATACAACTAAGTAGCCAAATTAAACAACTTTAATATGTAATTCAACTAAATAACTCAATCAAACACCTAAAATCCCAAAGTATCGTCGAGAAACCCATCACGGTTACCTTATGCTTCCTTGTCTTCTTGAAAGTCCTCAACCACAAAGGAGTCGGCCTCTGGGTCGTCCAAGTCTACCCCTAAACACAAAACAAAGTTGTTAGAAGAAGAATCCTCCATTAATGGAGAAGAGGAAATCTCGAAATTATAGGAAAAAGGGGGAAAAACTGGAACTTCAATACATACTTAGGTGAAGAACGAGAAAAGGAAGAGAATGGCGCGAGAATCGGAAGAAACGGTTAAGAAACGAAGATTTTACGGTCGTCTTTAGCTTGGAGGAAAATGTGTAAAAATGGTGTTTCAAGGTTGGAGATGTATGCTGAGATTTGTGTTGGGGAAGATGAAGGGTTTGTGAGGTGTAGTGGAAAAATAGAGGTCTTTATGGGGCTCAAATCCATTTTGGGCCCAAAACGACTTAAATGAGTCGGGATTCACTAATTTTTACGT